>CM041554.1:868946-1066446 GCA_023238725.1 Scortum barcoo
AGCGTCGTCACCGCTGAGCTATTTTCATCCTCTGAAGAAGAAGAAACAGAGAACCAGTTTGAAAGCTTCCTGAGCTTCTTCCTGCTCTGCGTCTCCTGCAGAGTCTGAAGGGATGAAGAAGGTTTCACAGACGTGTCGGTCTGAGCTTCATAATGAGAGAAGCTCCGAACAGGAGGGAAGATCTCAGAGGACGAAGAGTCGTGGAGGAACGACACGCTGAGAGCAAACTGATGTTTTTATCATCTTCCAACTTTTATAAACAGAAATCTGCTTGTTGTTGACGTCACATCGTCTTTCTCCAGAATGTGATTTAGATTCATTTCCTGTGAAAAATCAACCTGTGGAGAAAAACCTGTGTTTTAAAAGTGTTGGTCAGTTCAGATGAGACCAGGTCAAAAGTCTGCATCAGGTCCTTCAGGTCTTTTTATAACTTTTATATTTTAGAGTATCTGAACATTTCCCTCCTAACCTGAGTTTTATTTAATCTTTCTTATTTCTGTGCAGCAGCAGGATGTCACATTTTCAACAGTGATAATAAAACTAATTATGTGTCAGGATGAAACACGTTTTTTTAGAAAGTTTTTACTTTTAACACTGATATTTTTTACAGCTTTGACTCTGATCAATCAGGCTGTATTGATTCATATTTTAGATTTCTGTACTTCCCTACCTGCTGATATTTTACAGATAAATATATTTTCTCTGGTTTTCCAATAACATGCAGTCCTTCTCCTCTCTGCTCCTTTTCAATCCGTTGTGCTTTAACTCACCAATAATGTCACTGAGACAGAAGATGAAGTTCACTAAATGTCGACTGTGGCAGTTTGAAGTTTCCACAAATTGATTTTTTATAGAAATAAGCAGAAACTAACAGCTGCTTCGAAGGAAGGAAATCAATCTGACAACTGATTTTACTCCTTAGAAAAAGTGTTCATGATTTGTGGTAAATGGTCTTAAATATGTAAAACTTGTCTCCTCTTTAAACTCTGAGGAGCTGTCAAACACTCAGATAATGATTTTTAACGGTTTGAATGCAAACTGAAGTGTCCTCGCTCTCGGAGAAAACCCCATTAAAAGTTTTCTCTCTGGACTCTGATGTTCTCTCGGTGGCAGGTGGAGGACCGTAAAATGAGACTCGCATTTTAAACGCTTGTTGTTCGCTTCACCTGGCAGAACGTAAAAACTGAAGCAGCTCAGGAAGAGAAAGAAACACAGAAACACACACATCATCAACAAGAACTTGTTAATAAGACGTTGTTAAAAACATTAATTTAGTGTCCTGACTCAAATGCTCATTTATTAATGAAATTTTACAATATTTTATTTCTTAATTTTCTGTATTTTCCTCCAGTTTTTTTTGCTCATTTCCATACTCAGAGTTGTCTTTCAAAACGTCGTCTCCATGTGATTGTTGTTCACATGATGATAAAAATCTTGATCTTAATATCCTGATTTACTCACAAACATTTAACAAAGCAGGAATCAGTTAGTTTGTGAGATTTATTAGATAAGTCAGTGCAGCAGATATCAAACTACCTGATTATTTCTTACCTCAGTAAAAACTAATTAATGTAAAGAACAACAACCAGAGGCTGTGTTATATTTGATTGTAGATATTCTTCACATAGAAGGTAACCAGGTGAGCTGTCCAGGTGTTCATTTTTCCTTTCCCACTGATGAAATGATCAGCGGCAGGTCATTTTTGGGGCAAGAGGTGAATCGAGTTTGAAGACAACGGAGGAGTCACGCTGCCGTCACGCTTTCCTTCCTCAGCTGCTGGATGAAAGTGTCTTTATATTTTAAAACACTGCGTCTGGTTGTTTTTCAGTTTCGGGTGGAGAATCAGCTGACTGTCTCCATGAGGGGGGATGAGGGGGGGACAAGGCTGCTCCTGTGTTAACTTTACTGTTTTCTTCTAAAAAAAACTCGGGGGGGGTTCATGTCTGCAGGGCTGAAGGAGTCAGACGCCGTGTGTTCATCACATGCTGCATAAACCTCCACAGCTTTTTCTGACCCGTCTTTGAGGGTTTTAAAGTAAAGTCAGCAAAGTTCATGCTGGGGAGGACATTTCATATCAGTAACATCTAAACATACTAACCCCATTTTTAATAAAAGGAGAAGATAAAGGGAAGATTTACCAAACAGATACTGACGGAGATAATTAAACATATTTCAGTCTCATATTTTTATGACTTACAACTCAAGTTACTGCTTAATATCATCTGCAAAGTATTTAAAGTTAAAAGAACAAAATATTTTCAGCTTCATGTCGTGTTCCCAACTGAGGAATCATGAGAGGATTAATGTGAGAGGAAAGAAGAAAGTTCAGTTTTCAAATTTTGGACTTTTGTCTGATCTTTACCTTTTAGTGAAACGTTGGAGAGTTTGACCTTTTTGAGCCGTCTGAAGGAAAAACACACTTATAAACCTCTAAAATAAACTTATAAACATACAGACATCTGAAACATGACAAAGGGCCACAAATATACTAAAAATGTGTCGTATTAAAATCTAAAAATGAAAGTAAGAAACACCTGAGCGCCGAGCTTCCTGCAGCCTCCGTCTGCTGCTGTACATATTGAACAGGGTGTGTGTATGTGTGTGTGTGTGTGTTTGCTCTGCTGCTGTTTACCGAAGCTCGTCTGCACACACACTGATTCAATTCACCGCTGATTGCTTTGTGCTGTTTCTGGTGTTTTTTCCATCACGCAGGCTGAAGGTATTGATGGAAACGTGCTGCGTTAAAACTTTAATCCTCCAAATCTTCATGTAAGAAGCAGCAGATATCTGATCGTCTGCAGAAACAGTGTTCAGTATATTCAGTATCTACCGCTTGTTTCCGCTGATGGTCGTCGTGTTGCTGCTGTTCACGATGTAAATACATCCAGTGACGCACTGAAAGATGCAAATGAGAGAAGATGACCTGCTGCTGTCGACAAACAGCTGCTTGTGTCCAGAATCAAACTTTCATCCTGCAGAGAAATTTGAATTTAAAAGATAAAATAACCCAACACAGCAGAAAAGCGCCAAACAAATACAATATAAAGTAACAAAACAAAATGAAACTAAATAAACCTGTGGACGAAATATTGAAATGATGAAACTGTACAAAATTCCTAAAATATAAATTTCTGACAGAAAAATGCTTCAGTAAAAAAACACAGAAGATAAATTTGTTAATTACGACCTTTGTAAATATTATAAAAAGTTGAATTTGTTCTTGAATAAGCACTTTAACAATGTCTCTAAATATTCTGGAAAACAGAGTTTGGTTTACTCATGAAATTGTTGATCTGAACAAAGATCCCGCCTCTGGCCAGGCAGATAACCAATCATAGTTCAGGATAATGGGCGGGGCACCTGGAGTGGCCAATCAGCTCAGCCCTCCCCCTCTGGACACGCCCCTGCTGCAGATTAATTATATAGAGTCTTAAATAAAGTTAATTTTTCTTCCAGTTGTGCTTTTTGTAGTTTCGACAAATTTCTTCATTTTCTTCAGTAATTATCAGTCATTGCTTCTTTGTCTGCGATGCTTTTTCACTTTCTGCTGACAGTGTTTTTAATAATATTTGTCCCACTTTTTTCAGATAAATGACAATAAGTTAATAATCATGTTTGTTTTGTGTGTTGTTTAATTCAGAGGACAGGTTGAAATGATGAAGGATGATGATGATGATGATGAAGATGATGAAGGTTCGCTGTGTTGTGAAGATGCTGCGTGCTGATTGGCTGAACAGCTGCAGAGCCTCCATGTTGATTCTGAGATCAGAGTTTAGACAAAGCTGCTGAAGTCGTCACACTGACGGATTACCAACGCGACACACACACACACACTCTTACACAGCTGCACACAGTGATGAACTGTGTGTGTGTGTGTGTGTGTGTGTATGTGTGTGTGTGTGTGTGTGTGATCTCATGGCTCATTGAGTTTTTTGTCCCTGCCGGCATTTTTCTGATTATCTACTGAGCAGCCTGTTATTATAGCTTCCTGTGTGTGTGTGTGTGTGTGTTTCACGTTGATAAACTTGGTCTCCTCTTCCTCAGATGGAGGACGAAGCAGAACCTGGACTACTGTTTCCTGATGATGTACGCTCAGTCTAAAGGAACTTACTACGTCCAGGTAGGAGAGAACTACAGATATTTCACAATAAAAGCCCTGCAGCACCTGAAAAAACATAATCTGCATTTCTTTTAAGTTTCAGAGATTAACATGAGGAATAAATTGAATTATATGAATATACTTGTTAAAGAAGTGGTGTCAGGAAACAAACAGTACAACAGTACCTCCCTCCCCCACAGAGCGGGGTCATAAAGGGGGGTGGATCCTTTAACCATCATGTCTCCTAAACAATAAAATCCAGTCTGTTTCCAACAAACATATCTGAGGAAACAGACCTGCGAGGCCTTTTAATCTTTACTGACCCTATGACGGTCTCTCAGATCAGCCAGCCAACATAAAAAAGAAAAAAACTCTGTCGTGTGTTTTTCTGCTTTAACGTTCACATTTTAATATAAAGTGTAAACGGAGACACCAACAGGTCACTGCTGAACTGTGAACATATAAACATGAGAATATTTTTACTGAACAAAATTATTTGAAAATGAATCATAAAAATCATAAAAAATCCATTTTTTCTGTCTGACAGGTTTCTACATGTAAAGTTCAGAAAGCTGCAACATAGAAAGTGTTTAAACAGAAAGAGAGCAGATTTCCACATCTTCAGGAGGAAGCAGATAACGGAGTCTGTCTTCCTGTTTGTCCTCAATCATCTATAAACACGACTCTGCTTAAGCTCTTTATTCAGTTTGTGATAGTTAATCTGCTCATCCTGTAGAAAAAGGTTTGTCAGAAAACTTACCAACATGCATCACTTCTTTATTAAATCAGTCCCACTGAAATTATTCCTCCCGTTCAACTGAGAAATCTCACGAACAAACATTTTACAAACACAAAACTTAATACAGGTCCTCTTATAGGTCAGTTTAAAACCACGAGTTACTTAAATGATTTAAAATGTGTTGTTTGTTTGTTTTCTTTGAAATTGGACTAAAGTGTGACTTAAATGTGTGATCTGTGTGAATCAGAATCAGCTTCACTAGCCAGGCGTGTGATCAATACAAGAAACTTAAATATTGATGTCGACCGTCTTCGCGTCATTGTAAATAAAAACACTTTTACTCAGTTTGAGCTGCGACCGTGGATGAACTTGAGGAATGAAAGTAAACTTTCCCTGCTGGGACTCGCTGACGTCGCAGCTCTGAAACTAATAACTTTGGACGGCCATTAAAATAAAAAGTGCCTCTGATGTGATCCCGCTGCTGTGTGAAGCTGATGAAACTGTTGCATTATGGGTAGACTGACAGGGCCGCTAATGGAGGCATCTCTGCAGCTTCATCACATCGGCTTTGTTCCCTTTAAAGATGAAACGAAGGAAAAGACGGCAGATTGTGTCCTCCCCTGAGAGGAAAAACATCTGAAAACTCGACCAGGTGAAAAAAAAAACCACACAAGTTGACAGATTTTTCTTCACCTTCTTACCTCAAACTCCAATTAGAGAAAGACACAGAGCGTGTAAGACCGAACGCACAGCAGCCAGAACACGAGCCAGTAACACCGAAAGAAATCATGAATAAATCTAATTAATCATATTTTAATAAAACAGACATATTTTATTTTCAGGCGCAAAATAAAAACAAAACAGAAACTCAGTTTGTATTAAAACCACACAGTTAAATGAACGTCCTTCACATTCAGTGTTTTTTATTCAAGTAGTGTATTTAATTTATATTTTATTTTGGTATTTAAATTGTATTTAAGGTTAGACTTCTACTCGTCTCCGAACACATCACATCAGCACAGAGAGAAAACTTCAGGTATTTTTCATCTCAGAAGGAAATATTGTCCTTTTTCACTCCACTACGCTGATTTAAAAGCTTCCCAGCAAACATTTTAAAACCTCAGCATCATCAGGGGGTTTAAACACAGAGTGGAAATGTTGAATCATTTTTCAGTTTCTGTTTCCTGACGTGTTTTGTGAATAACCACCAATCAATTACCACACAGTACATATATATTAAATATGTATTCATTGTCACCTGTGACTACATATGAATCAATTTAAAGACCATCTCATAGAAAGTCTTTGCCGTCCTGGTGTGCTGTAAAACTTCTGAATGCTGAATTATTTTACTTTTCAAATCTTCTCATGTTCTGTATTAATTAAATGAATAAAAAACGTACTGATAAAAGTGTAAAGACGCCTTCGTCCTGCTGTTTGTGCTGCGAGAACAGATTCGAATGATGAAAGACCTGCTGATTACACTGAAATCATTTTACGTAACTTTTACTGCTTCTTATGCAAACACAAGAAGTTTTTCTCTCCAGAACTGTTAGTTTATGAGTTTATATTAAATTACATGTGGAGTTTGTTTTTTCTGTGTTTTTGCTGAAACGTGGACGTCGTTTCATGTGAGAGGTCGAGACGTTTCATCAGCGTTTCAGATAAAACTGACAAGAAACATTTGGACTGAACTCGATATGAAGTGTTTAAAGTCGCTTCACCTCGACAGAAGACAGGAAATGGGAAGAGGACGAGAAGGAGGGACAGCAGATAATGAAGGACGTCGTGGATCATCGTCGTCATGCTTCGGTGTTTGTTTCAGTCGATTAATCAGTACAGATATTTTGATTAATTTTCTTTTCGTTCCTCATGATCGTCTCAAATTTCCTCCTCTGCTCGTTAAATCTTCTCTATTTTTGTCAAAGTTCAAACAAAAATCAAAACAATAAACTGGAAAAGGAAGTATGAAAAAGGATTTAATGGAAATATTTAACCACCAGCCAACCAGTGAAAAAAGGTCCTGAACCTTCAGAAAAAACTGAATTCAGACTTTTGGTCCTTGAAACCTCCTAAAAATGTTTTTGGGGAAGTTCCTGCGGTGGAAGTAAAATAAGGAACTTTAAAAGGTTTCGTTGTCTGAGACAAACGTTGGAGTTAAAACATTAAACTGAGCGGATCCTCGGTGGAAATGACAGCGTTTTCTCAGCTGTTTCCAGGAAGGTGTTTCAGCCATTTTCGCCGTCGGGACATGAAATGATTTCTGGAGATGAATGGAGGCTTTTTTCTCACTGTGTGTTTCTGTGAAGGACTGTTGTGATCTGCAGCTTTGTCCTTGAACACAGCTCTCCCCCCGCCAGAGCTCAACTGGGTTATTTTTCTGCCGATTTTCCCGTGATGGAGCAATCTCGCCGCCATCATCTCTGCCGGCGGTGACGAGGCCTGCTCGCTCGCCGAACGCTCTGACAGGAACACAGACAGACTCGCCGGTCTGACAGAGTTTCGGGCGGGTGGGAGGAGGTAATTACTCCATGTCGACTCCCGTGGGACAAAAGTGGAGGATGTAAACTGTCAGATCACCTGCTAAACCAGCAGGAAGAGAAATGTTGAGAGTTATAATTGTGAAGGTGCATTTCTGCATCACAGCCGAACAATTCCTGCTTTAATTAGAGAAATCTGTTATTAATAAGTCCTGGTGATTTTTTAATCCAGTTTCATCCAAAGAAAGGACCTGAAAAGATGAACTCAAGTTGAGGTTTACTGAGGTCGTCCTGTTTCTGTTTTATTGTTGTAAAAGCTCATCCTGCCTTCACAAACCTGAGACTCACCTGCAGGCAGACGATCAGAAACCTGAGCGTTAAACCAGGTTTGAAACATCAGATCAGACTCTAAACCAGGATCAGGAACATCTGGAGGACATTTTTCTCTGCTGATACTGATTCTGTTTTTCTCATCGAAGCCTTCGGGAAGCCTCTGAAGACTTCACTCAATACAATTACCTTTCAAATGAGTTTTTCCAACATGATTCAGATCTGAACAGCATCTCTGCTTTTTAAAGTCTGACGTCCTGCTTTTCATCTCAAACTGTCAAATCCACTTTGAGTTTCCACCAAACTGAACTTTTCTTTTAAACGTCTGTTTATTGTCAGGAGGAGGCAGATTTTCACATTATTATCATATTTCACAGCTGAGGAACTGTCTCGGTGTGTGTTTACATTAAAAATCATCTTACAACCTCACAGGTGAAAGTCCTGCATTAAACAGATAAATGAAGTAAAGAAAAGTGCTTAAATTATTAAGATTTTAAGCACCTTTAATGCTGAGCTGAGGTTCATCGTGTTTTTATTTTAATTCAGTTAATATAATGTGATGATTATTCCACGTTTATTTTGTGTGTGATGTTGATTTATTACAGAAATATGATCTCTCACTCTCTCTCTCTGTGTCTTTGCTCTCAGATCTGAGGATTCATTTCACTTTTTAATCGTTTGAAAACAGTTCAGAGTCAAACTGCAGCTTTTTATTTCTTTCCTCGTTTCATCGGGAGGTCTCAGCTCAGCTAATTCAGCCTGTTAGTGTTTAATTGAAGATGATAACACACTCGTCACATCTGCTGCTGTTTGAGGAGGTTAAACGACAACACAGAAAACCTTTTTCTCTCTTAAATACTTAAATACAAGTTTGATGTACTTTTACTTTACTTGAGTATTTCTACTTTAGGTACTTTACACTTCTGCGTCACTATCAGACATAAGTATTGTCCTTTTTACTGTTTTACATTTATCTGACAGCTGTACTTAATTTTCATATCAACATTTTACCTAAAGGAACATGAAAAATGATCAAATACGTCATTAATAAAAAGAGCAGTGGTCAACCTTTTTGACCTTTGACCTTTGACCTTTGAGTGTGTTGTTTCTTGATATGTTGTTAGACGTTCCACAAAAGAGACATTTCACATCTAAACTTCTCAGATAATTTCATTTAAATACAGTCTGAGTAATCGAATATTTCTACATTTTTGTATCAGTATTTTTCCTGAAAAAGTAATCTGAGTAGCTTCCTCTCTACTCTCTCTCTCTCTCTCTCTCTCTCTCTCTCTCTCTCTAGCTCAGCTAGAGGACGACATAGTCGCTCGTCCGAACTACTTCACCACCATGAAGAACTTTGCGTTGCAGCAGCCGTCGGAGGAATGGATGATCCTCGAGTTTTCTCAGCTCGGCTTCATCGGTGAGTCAATGATGATAATAATAATAATAATAATAATAATAATACCCCTCCTTGAACCGCCACCTTACTGTGGTGGAGGGGTTTGTGTGCCCGAATGATCCTAGGAGCTATGTTGTCGGGGGCATTACGCCCCTGGTAGGGTCTCCCATGGCAAACAGGTCCTAGGTGACGGGCCAGACTAAGAGCGGTTCACAAGCCCATCATGAACAGAAGAACATCAAGGACCGTTACGTCGTCGCCCCGGATTGGCGTTACCGGGGCCCCACCCTGGAGCCAGGCCTGGGGTTGGGGCTCTGCAGGCGAGCGCCTGGCCTGGCTGGCCGGGTCTTTGCCCACGGGACCCGGCCGGGCTCAGCCCGAAATGGCGTGGGCCCGCCTTCCAGTAGGCTCACCACCCGCAGGAAGGTCCATGAGGGGCCGGTGCAATGTGGTTTGGGTAGCAGTCGTGGCAGGGGGCCTCGACGACCCAATCCCTGGACCAAAACTCTGGCAATAGGGACATGGAATGTCACCTCGCTGGGGGGGAAGGAGCCTGAGCTCGTGCGGGAGGTTGAGAGGTACCGGCTAGAGATAGTGTCGGGCTCACCTCCCACGCATAGCTTGGGCTCTGGAACCCAGCTCCTTGAGAGGGGCTGGACCCTCCACTACTCTGGAGTTGCCCAGGGTGAGCGGCGAGCTGAGCTGGTGGGCTTGCTTATAGCTCCCCAGCTCAGCAGCCGCCATGTGTTGGAGTTCACTCCGGTGAACGAGAGGAAGGTCGCTTCCCTGCGCCTTCGGGTTGGGGATAGGTCTCTTGCTGTTGTTTGTGCCTCACGGGCCGGAACAGCAGTACAGAGTACCAGGCCTTCTTGGAGTCCCTGGGAGGGGTACTTGATAGTGCTCCGACTGGGGACTCCATTGTTCTACTGGGGGACTTCAACGCTCACGTGGGCAACAACAGTGATACCTGGAGGGGCGTGATCGGGAGGAACGGCCTCCCGATCTGAACCCAGAGCGGTGTTCTGTTATTGGACTTGGACTTGGTTTGTCCATAACTCGAACACCATGTTGTTAAAGCATATAAGGGTGTCCATCAGTGCACGTGGCACCAGGACACCCTAGGCCGGAGGTCGATGATCGACTTTGTTGTCGTTTCATCTGATCTCCGGCCGTATGTCTTGGACACTCGGGTAAAGAGAGGGGCTGAGCTGTCAACCGATCACCACCTGGTGGTGAGTTGGATCCGCTGGCAGAGGAGGAAGTTGGACAGACCTGGCAGACCCAAACGTATTGTGAGGGTCTGTTGGGAACTCCCACCTCTGGGATAACTTCTCACAGATTCCGAGGGAGGCTGGGGACATTGAGTCCGAGTGGACCATGTTCTCTGCCTCCATTGTCGACGCGGCGTGTTCGAAGTTGTGGACGCATGTAAGGTCTCTGGTGCCTGTCGTGGCGGCAACCCCCGAACCCGGTGGCATGGACACAGGAAGTAATGGATGCCGTCAGGCTGAAGAAGGAGTCCTATCAGGGCATGTTGGCCTGTGGGACTCCTGGACTTGGCAGTTGACGGGTACCGGCAGGCCAAGCAAAGCAAGCTGCAGCCCGGACGGTCCTGGAGGCAAAAACTTCGGGTCTGGGAGGAGTTTGGTGAGGCCATGGAGGAGGAGGACTATCGGTCGGCCTTGAAGAGATTCTGGCAAACCGTCCGGCGCCTCAGAAGGGGGAAGCAGTACTCTGCCAACACTGTTTACAGTGCAGGTGGGGAGCTGTTGACCTCGACTGGGGACATTGTCGGACGGTGGAATTGGAAAATACTTTTCGAGGATCCCCTTAATCCCACCGACTTGCCTTCCAATGAGGAAGCGGAGGCTGGGGTCTCTGAGGTGGACTCGTCCATCACCCAAGCCGAAGTCACTGAGGTAGTTCGTAAGCTCCTTGCAGTGGCAAGGCGCCGGGGGTGGATGAGATCCGCCCTGAGTACCTCAAGTCTCTGGATGTTGTGGGGCTGTCTTGGCTGACACGCCTCTGTAACATTGCATGGAGGTTTGGGAGACAGTGCCTCTGGAGTGGCAAACTGGGGTGGTGGTCCCTCTTTTTAAAAAGGGGGACCAGAGAGTGTGTTCCAACTACAGGGGGATCACACTTCTCAGCCTCCCCGGGAAGGTCTACGCCAGGGTACTGGAGAGGAGAATTCGGCCGATAGTCGACCCTCGGATTCAGGAGGAACAATGCGGTTTTCGTCCTGGTCGTGGAACACTGGACCAGCTCTATACCCTCCACAGGGTGCTTGAGGGTTTATGGGAGTTTGCCCAACCAGTCCACATGTGCTTTGTGGATCTGGAGAAGGCATTCGACCTTGTCCCTCGTGGTATTCTGTGGGGAGTGCTCCTGAGTATGGGGTCCGGGGGCCTTTGCTAAGGGCTGTTCGGTCTCTGTACTGACCGGAGCAGGAGCTTGGTTCGCATTGCCGGCAGTAAGTCAGACCTGTTCCCAGTACATGTTGGACTCCGGCAGGGTTGCCCTTTGTCACCGGTCCTGTTCATAATCTTTATGGACAGGATTTCTAGGCGTAGCCAGGGGCCGGAGGGAGTCCGGTTTGGGAACCACAGGATTTCATCTCTGCTTTTTGCGGATGATGTTGTCCTGATGGCTTCATCAGGCCAGGACCTTCAGCATGTGCTGGAGCGGTTTGCAGCCGAGTGTGAAGCGGCTGGGATGAGAATCAGCACCTCCAAATCTGAGGCCATGGTTCTCGACCGGAAAAGGGTGGCGTGCCCTCTCCGGGTGGGTGGAGAGGTCCTGCCTCAAGTGGAGGAGTTCAAGTATCTCGGGGTCTTGTTCACGAGTGAGGGAAAGATGGAGCGTGAGATTGACAGGCGGATTGGTGCAGCGTCCGCAGTTATGCGGTCGGTGTACCTGGACCGTCATGGTGAAGAAGGAGCTGAGTCGAAAGGCGAAGCTCTCGATTTACCGGTCAATCTACGTTCCCACCCTCACCTATGGTCATGAACTTTGGGTAATGACCGAAAGGACAAGATCATGGCGGATACAAGCGGCCGAAATGAGTTTCCTCCGCAGGGTGGCTGGGCGCTCCCTTAGAGATAGGGTGAGAAGCTCGGTCACTCGGGAGCTCGAGCGTGGAGTAGAGCCGCTGCTCCTTCGCATTCCCGACGAGAGGAGTCAGCTGAGGTGGCTTTGGGCATCTGTTTTTCGGATGCCCCCTGGACGCCTCCCTAGGGAGGTGTTCCAGGCATGTCCCACCGGGAGGAGGCCTCGGGGAAAGACCCAGGACACGCTGGAGAGACTATGTCTCTCGGTTGGCCTGGGAACGCCTCGGGGTCCCCCCAGAAGAGCTGGAGGAGAAGAATTGTCTGGGGTGAGGGAGGGAAGTCTGGGCATCTCTGCTCAGACTGCTGCCTCCAGCGACCCGGTCCCGGATCAAGCGGTTGAAGATGGATGGATGGATAATAATAATAATAATAATCATTTATGCAGTACAAAGTGACAAAGTGCTTCACAGGTTGGAACCATAACTAAAAAATAAAACAGACAGAAAATAAAAATGAAAAATGAGCAGCGTAATGTCGTCAGGAAGGATCTTCTGTACGTCGAACAGTAAAGTTTGTGGGGAAGAGGTGAGCTGAGGATTTCAAACTGGAAACTACATTCAGGTCTGAGCTCTGATGGTTCAATTAAATTTAGCAGATTAACCGAAGCGTCCGTCTGATCTGCTGTCTAATTACTCTGTCAGGCCTAATCAATAACCTCTTTCTTCCTGGATCCAATCAGCCGACACTGACTCGCCTGAAACTACGAGCTGATCTGAAGTCAGACTTTCCCTCAGAAACTCGGACAGAAAGGTCATCGGTCTGATCACCATATTATTGATATTTCTGAATGAAACAGAAGAATTCAAACTAAACCTCCTGAACAAAAGAAATCTGCTGCTTTCACACGTGTAACGTGAATATTACACATGTAAGTCTTGAAAAACCTGTAAAATGTGCAAATTTGAGCGTCAACAGAAGATCGTCTGGTTGTAAACTGAATATAGCAAAGTGAATATAACCTCGGTGACCTGAAAATGCTGCGAAGACACAAAAATAAAAAATACTAAAAAATTAGACTAAAAGTTCACAGAGGAAACACAACAAAACATTTTTAAAAATGTAAGTGAAATGACTAAAATTTAATCAGAAATAACAGTTAAAAGGGAAAATAAAGATTTAATGTGATGTTTTATATGTGAATGTACTCTGTGTGTGTGTGTGGTTTCTATGACAGTAAATTGTAAAAACACACTTTCACAGAGGAAAAAAGTGTGTGTGTTTCTGGAGGGTTTCTCTTCTTCTTCTTCTTCCTTTTTCACTTGTCTCCACACACACAAAATTACCCGTCACCATTTTCTTCCCATGAGGCTTTGCTGCTCCACTTCCCTCTAATGGGTCCCCGAGCGCTCGGCCCGTCATTACTGCGGCCGGCGACGGAAAAATCAAATGCTCTTCGACGTCCCTCTGGAGGCTGAAACGCAGCGACAAACCAGCAAATCCTCAAACTGCTTCAGCAGCAGAACCACAAACTTGAACGGTCAAACTCAAAGGATCCGCTGTTTCCTGACAGGCAGTCTGAGAGGTGAACAGAAAATCTAAAGTTTAAAGATTAAAACTAATTATGTGACTGTCAGGGAGGATCCATAACTGATCAATAATTAAGGCCTAAATGTGGAGTTTGCTTTGCTGCAGTTTCTTCATTGGAGCAGACAATCTGGTTTTATAGTCTCCAAAGATGAGAGGTTGACCCATCTCTCTGCTTCAGCCAGCAGCTGCTCAAATAAAGCCGTTATATATATTATATAGAAATAATGAAGACATTATTAAGCTCATCCACTGTACATAATGACCCCCACAGCATCTCCACAGAGCCTACAGACACCTGCTGATGGAAACTAACTGGAGATAAACACACAAACATCAGAGGAAACACACTCTGATTTTGGTGGTTAATTATCTCGAGATTGTTTTCTGTAATGACATTAAAATAATTAACGTGGACAAATCCAGACCAGATTCAGTATTAAAAGTGTGTTGCTTTGTGGAGAAGCAGCAAAATACAAGAAATGTTTGCTTTGATATTTCAGAGTTTATAGATCCTAAATGTGAAAAAATTAAAACTGAACTGGATTAAAAGATTTTGACTCTTGAACCGAATCTCGTCCAGCACGTTTAAAAGTCTCCCACAAACGACCAACTCGTCTCTCCAGGGATGAAAAAGGTTAAACAGAACAGCTTCTGTCCTTCAGAATAAGTCTTGGTGTTTCAGCATGCAGAGCTGCGTTTAATTCAGCCACGATAAACAGCTTCGGTCTTATTATAAAACATCAGCTCTTAATTGTTTGGCAGTAGTGAGGTGAAAACATTTGTATTTACGTCCAGAGAAAGCGGTTTGTGAACTCCCTCTGTGCCTCATCTCTGCTCGAGGCGTCGCTTCCTCCATCAGAAGAAATTAAACATTTTAAGTGTGAATTATTGATTTGACTAACTGCAGTGGAGAAAACAATCAATTATGTCATTATGTGTGTTATATTCTCGCTGCTGCTCAAACCCTGCGGCAGCGACTCTCCGAGAATCTGATCGGCTTTATTTTTAGAGGCGTCACATTTCAGATAAATATCCTTTTAATTTGATCGTTAAAGGCCGAATATTTTACAGTAAAATAATCTCTAATCTCTGTTTGAGGAGACGAGGCCTCAGATGAGACTCTCCCCACGTGTGAAGCTGATGAAACTGTTGCATTATGGGTATTTTGACACTGAAATTCATGAAGGAGTGAGTGTCGCGTTCGGTCTTCATCAAACCGTCTTTGTTCTTTTTAAGGAGAAAATCTGTTGGGCAGCAGACGGTGATGAAACTTCTTCTTAGAGTCCATATGATATAAAAATAATCATTATAATACAGATAATAAGTTAGTAATACTTCACATTCACATCGTGGTTTAAGTTCAAAGGTGTTTTCATTCAACAAAAAATAAAAAGAGACACGATAATGAAAACAAGACAAAATAAAAGCCTCATAAAATACATGAATGCACCAGATGTGGTCATAAAAACCGTCGTTACCACGTTAATAAGATTCATAAAGGATTCACAGAGACACACATTACACACTGCAGAGAGGTTTTTCAGCCAGCAAACACTTCAGCTTTTCTTTTTTATCTGAGACTGAACTGAGTCTGACCTGCAAAATTAAGATAAAATAACACAAGAAAAGATTAAATTAGTGAGATAATCTGTTATTGATCCTGAGAGGAGAAATCCACATACGGCAGCAGCACAAAGACAAAAATAAGTTTGATAAATAAAAATTCAATTATTACAGCTTAATAAAATAAAAATGAGAACAGATATAAAAACATAAAGCTTTCAAGAGCAATTACTCAGAATTACAAGGCAAACAGTGTAAATACACACAGTAACTATAACCAGTGTCGTACTGATTGAAACTAACTAATATAACCTAATGAAACCAACCGAATAAACTCTAACTGAAATAACTAAAACATCCAAATTAATCTTTAACTTGAAACCTAACCTACTATAACCAGAATAATAATAACCTAAACTTTAACTGACTGAAACCATACCCAGAATAAACTTTAACTAACTGAAATAACTTAAAACTTATCCAAATTAATCTTTAACTTGCCCAAACCATCACTAACCTAATCTATAACCAGAATACACTCTTAAATTAAAACTCACAAATGACTCACAAACAAACTTAAACCTGAACTAACTTAAACTCTAACTAATCTAAACATTAATACCTAAAACTAACATACTAATCTATAACCAACTCAACCTAAAGCATAACAACTTAAACGTAAACTAACCCTAACTAACCTAAGCTTTAACCAACTCTAACTCTAAACGTTAACTGATATAAGACCTAACAAAGTTAACCCTTAACTAACCAACATAAACTCTAACTATTTAATTAATCTAAACTCTGACTAATCTAAACCTTAACTAACTTAAACCTAAACCAATCTAAAGCTTAACTTACCTAAAACTAAGATGCTAATTTATAACCGACTCAGACTCTACAAACTTGAACTCTAAATAACTCAAACTCTGACTAATCTAAACCTTAACTCACCGGTTGTTTCAGGTCTGTCACAGTTCAAAGTTTTTCATTTGTTTTATTAAAATCAGGTTTTTATTTCAGCTGATGCAGCGACAGATTGTCTGTCTGCACTTTTCAGGTTTTAATGACTTTAAATTCTTCTGTTTTACATTGTTTATTATAAATAATGAATATTAACAAGAAAGAAAACGGCAGAGACGACACAAACTCATCTGACTGAAATCAACTTAATTGGCATAATAATCTGTTTTTCTGAAGTTAATGTTGGCTAGTTTCATTTTTTTATAATAATTAAACGTTCCTCACGTTTTTTTAGTGATTAATCTATAAATGAAGTGAAGTGGAGTAGAAATAAAATGGAAGTCCTCCCTCCTCCCTCCTCACGGACGTTTTCGAGTATTTGCTGAACAAAGTGAGACGCGGCGGCATCAGAAGTGATTCAGACCTGAGCCACAAAACCAAAGTGGAGCTGTGAGCGGCCCTTTGAAGAGGCAAAGGCCCGACAGGCGTCCTCGCTTTCAGCCTCCAGAAGTCTAATTGGTCCTCACAGAGACGGCGATACGAGAGGACGCTCACACTCGTCTCGTTTTCTCTGTCAACATGTCGGCGAGGCGCCAGACGTCGTCTCATCTGTCTTTAACGTGGTTATACACCGCTCTCTTTTCTTCCTCTCTGACAGACGCACGAAGACAAGTCTCAAAAAGACGAACAGATTTCTGCTCGTGTTTTCACACCAAATAAGACCTATCTCAACGAGCCCTCTCGTCCAATCAGCACGGAGCTCTCATATTGTTCCTGTTGTTTGTTTTCTCAATGACTCTGGATGGGCCCCCCCTGTTACAATACTCAGCTGTTGTTTTTCTCATGAAGCGTCTCTCGCTCTGCCCGCCGGTTTGAAATTGAATTTGAAGGAGATGGTGGAGAGATTCAGAGAGGGAGGAGGAGGAGGAACTCAGCAGGATTTTCTTTATTCTGTCGTCTTTTCTCCATCTGAGCGTCAAAAACATCGTCCCTTCCTCCCCCGGGCCTCATCGTTGACCTGACGAATCCTCCCCGACCCCGAGTCGCCTGCGAGCAGCGGCCACTTTAATAAATTCATCAGGGCGAAGCTGACTCACTGAATTAAATCAGATGGAGGAGCGAGCTGCAGCGCTGCGGGGCCGCTCTGTAATTCAACTGTTCAGATTTCAGCTTTGCTAAGTTTAGCTTCAGTCCGGCCTCCTTCACATCTGCGGGGGATTTTTTTATTCTGTTGCTTCGTCGCACATCCGGCCCTTCAGAGGCCGAAACGTCCAAACAGATCAGGGCGGAGCAGGAGGAGGACGGACCCTCTGTTGGCCTTTCAGCTCGCCCTCATTACGCCTCGTGTCCGCCGAGACGCTCTGCTCAGCTCCGCTTTTGACCTTTAATTCCCAGAGAGCGCTCCCTTGGCTCGACCCGACTCATACGGGCTCATCCAGACACAGAAACAAGCAGACTGGAAACTGAAGACACTGAAGACGTGAGTCAGGACTTCATTCAGGCCTCCTGCAGGTTCATATTCTCGTGTTCAGTGTCGCCGACTGACACGAAACTGAATCATCAGATCAAAACATCAACAACAGTGTCAGAAAATGATATAAAAGTCAAAGCTACAAAGAGCCTGTGGGCAGAAACACTGAAGAACTACAACTCCCAAGATGCATTTCACTCATAAACATCCAATCACAGAGCTACAAATACACCAGCTCACCTTCAGGATCAGTTTGTGATTCATTCAGAAAACAAGTTTCACCCTTCAGCTCATTTGTAGACTACAAATAAAAACAACCTTTTAATTCAGTTAAATGACCGAATGAAATGTCCTCACCTCATTAAACGTCCCTGAATCTCTGAGGAGCTGCTTCGGGATTTGAACCAGCAGCCTCCAACAATTTGTTTTAACTCCATCATGGCGAGCACACAAGTCAATCGATCAGTATTACTGTCAGTCAACATAGCCTCATAAACAAAATGAGCTTTAATGCTGTAACTCCTCCTTTTTATCGTACTTTATTTAAAGGCTGTAAACTATTATTTATTTGTCATGATGGTGAAATAGCTCAGTTTGTTGAGGCAGTCAGAAAGACGATTGATTGATCTGATTAGAATCAAACCTGTTGTTTTATTAATACTTAATCACCTCTCCCTAGTTTTATTTATTGATCGTGAGGCTGCTGTGGGCTCATTTTCTCCAGATGTCATTTCGTTAGTCATATATTATTATTCTGTAATCAGCTCACTAAATAATCATCTGAACAAATGAATTTCAACATAAATCTTGATCATCAAATAAATCTTAATTTTCAAACAGTCCTGCTGAATGAGAAAAAGAAAAAGCGGAGCTGTGTTTGTATTTCTCAGTTTGAACACAGGAAACGAAGCGAACAGCTGTAAACTTCCTGTCAAACTGAACCGAACTCTCTCCTCCTCTCACAGGTAAGATGTTTAAGTCTCTGGACCTGTCGCTCATCGTGGAGTTCATGCTGATGTTCTACAAAGACAAACCCATCGACTGGCTGCTGGATCACATCATGTGGGTCAAAGTGTGCAACCCCGAGAAGGACGCAGTGAGTCGCCGCTCATATATAAACATATAACGACTGGAACTTTCCTCTCAGACCTGCTCACATCCGTCTGTTTACGCTGTCTGACGGACAGGTAAAGATTTAACAGGTAATTGTGGCTCTTTGTTTCAGAAACACTGTGACAGGCAGAAAGCCAACCTGAGGATCCGATTTAAACCGTCTCTCTTCCAACACGTCGGCACCCATTCCTCTCTGGCTGGAAAAATACAGAAACTCAAGGTAACGTGTGTGTGTGTGTGTGTGTGTGTGTGTGTGTGTGTGTGTGTGTGTGTGTGTGTGGTGAACAAGGCGATGACAATAGATGACACTGAAGGTCGGCCAATAGCAGATAAGGATTCAGTGGCTCTCATTGTTCATTGTTGTCGTCGTTGTCTGGATTTTTCTTGGTCCCACGAGTCCAATCTTAAAATTATCTTTTACATTTGAGATGTTTTTGGAAATTATTGAAGGTCAGCGGCAGACCCACAGTTCATTTCTGCCCCGGGGCGTGATGGAGAGCTGATGCTGACCTTGTGAAGTCTGAAGAATGTTTGAAATATAAAAAAGGCCAAATATTACCCTCGCTGAAATATAATATAAACGCTGCAGGGAAAAGTGATTAAGACGTTCATAACTTTTACAGTCTTAAACTTCTCTCTCCATCGTAGACAAAGTACGACCTGTCACCAGGCTGAAGGTCGATGTTAAACCAGAGGGAAGGGGACGATTATGATTGAGCAAATAAACTAAAGTGGAGGTTTGGTTAAAACCGTGCAAATAAGATATTTCGTTGTGTTGAGGAAAAGACTGAAGACTTCACAGCCAGCGCCACACTCTGAACACACTGAACGTGATATTTCCTGCTGAATATCGGCACCATGTGATCCCATATGAAGGCGTTTCCACAGATTCTGCACTGGTGAAATAAAAGTTTAAAGGCTGAATCGTATATTTGAGCAGCAGACTGGTTTGACTGGTCGGCCGTCAGAGGAAAAGTCTGGACTTTGTTGAGTCCAGCGTCTCTGGAGAGATGAAGATTGAAAGCCTCTGCAGTCGTCAGCTCAGACACAAACTGCAGCTTCGGTTCCTGCCAGCCGCTCAGAGCCTGGGCTCGCCTCTGATTGCTGTATTAAGAGCAATGGATATTAGCCCCGCTGACTGCTGCTGCAATCTGGTCCAATCAATTGGATATTGATCGGGCAGTCCCGGACCAGCGCCTCCTCCATGTGGGGATTGAACCACGGAGGCCGGTCTGAATGGGAGGCTGCAGAGGCTAAACATAGCTATTACTCCACAGCCGGAAACGTAAGAAAATCTGCTCTGAGTTTTAAAGTCGGACGGAAAGAATCAAAGAAGGAAGAAGGATTTATTTATTTAATAAGAGAGAGTTAAGGCAGGAGATTTGTTCAAATGTGAGAAACGACTCTGGAAAAATCAAAAATAATCAAAAATAAAAAGAAATGATGTGTCATCTTAAGACGCTGGTGACCAAACTTTTTGTCTTGTCACCTTTTAAAGACAAGACATTTTCTTTTAAAAACCTCACAACGATTTCTTTTAAAAACCTCAGATCACCGTTCACATGTGATCAATAAATCAAAGAATGACGTTTGATTTGCTGATCAGTGTTTGTACCTGAAGACATATTTTACAGGAAAAACAAACATTTAAATTAATATTCAATATTTTGCGCTGTACACTAAATACAAAACTACAGCAAGCCAGCAGTCAGTTAGCATAGCTTAGCATAAATACTAGAAACAAAGGGAAACTGCTAGCCTAGCTCTCCCCAAAGGAACCAATATCCTCAATTAATGTTCAAATGTTTCATGAGAGTCGAACTTATCTTCTAATCTAACTATTACTGAGTGCAAAACTGTAAAACATGAACTGAATTTTGTGCAGCATAATGTTGTTTTCTCGTTATTCCCCGTCTTGTTAATCATCCTGATGCCTCTCAGTTTTATCTTTGGGAGCTTCTGTCTTAAGATCACAGAATTTGTCTTTGTGGAGGAAAGAGTTGTCAACATTTTTCATTTTTACTCGTTTTCAAAGCCTGTTTTTATGAATTATTATTATTAATAATAATTATAATAATAATAATTATTATTGTTGTAAATAATTTTATTGTTTTTAATAATTTTATTAATTTGAAGTGGAGGATACCAGAGGTTGTTGGTTGTGGTAAAGAAACATCGTGATCAGCAAAAGGATGTGAACAATAATCTACCTCAAGTCACACATTTTATTAGCCAAAGCATCTTCTCAGCAGTGTGCCACAACTTCGAAAAGTACCTGTGTTGTAATATGTGGCATAAACATGTGACATGTGAGGAGAGTTTAAAAATCGCTTTTATAAATTTCATAAAACATTTGAAGATTACTAATAATTAAATAAAATTTTCAACTCAAGGCCTTCAACTATTACAGTCATGGTGACTTTCACATGGATCAGTAACTGGAAAAATAAAGAAGAAAGTTTGCAGTTGGTCACTCAGGGACGCTGTTCTTTCATGAACATCTCAAGTCTCTCTAAAGGTGCATCAGATCAGCGCAGACAGTGATATCATGCTTCTGTTGCTTTCAAGTATCTTGAGAGTGTTTCTGCACTGAACTGAAACTGGATTAGTCATCAAGAACAGCAGCAAGCCTGGCAATGATACCAGTCTGTGTAAGAGGCTGCCGGCAGTCTGGAGTGACTAACGGTCCATATTATCTTCTGCTCGGTGCACAGCGGTGTCATCTCACTATTTCTGTTGAGTCTCCAGAGAGAAACAGCGGGGCAACACAAACATGCAGTAAAACATAACGCTGACATCTTCATCCTTATTTTAATTAGAAATCAGGGTCTAATCCACTGAAACAGACTCTTGTTTGTTTCAGGATAAAGACTTTGGGAAACAAACCCTCCATAAGGGTCACGCCAACCCGCTGGCAGAGGTGACGACCAGCCTGAAGACCTACCAGCACTTCACCCTGGAGAAAGCTTACCTGGGGGAGGACTTCTTCTGGGCCTTCACCCCCGTAGCAGGAGACTTCATCCGGATACGATTCTTCACACCGGTCCGCATCGAAAGGTCAGTACCAGAGAGTCAAAGATTATCACTGGTCGATGGTCCAGAGAAATCAGGTCATCACAGGGTTATTACAGGATGCAAGATTGTACAGGGGGTATTAAAGGTGCTCTGAAGGGTACCAAAACATACCCGAACATTATCAATACTGGAGGGTACTTTGCTTAATCTCACCAGGGAGTTTAAAGGACTTGGTTCAAGGTTATGAGGAGTTATAATGTGAGGGGTAACAGGGCGATTCATGGTAGTTGGCGTTACAGAGTCTCTGCAGTCTGAGAGGGTATAAGAGGGTACTACCTGGTGTGAGGGTAGAAGATACCACGGCCTTACAGGGCACGAGCAGGTACAGGAACATACGTGGTACCAGGAGACACCTTGGCATTATGAGGTCCTATTCAGGGGTAATACAGGATGCGAACAGTACCGGGAGATGCTGGGGCATTACAGGGCACTCGGGATGCCAGAGAATCTTCACAGACATAAAGATGAGGATGCTGAGGGGTATTAATAGGGGGTAATTATGTCTCGGGGGTACCAGATTATGCAAGTTACGGGTCTCAGGATAAACAGGTCTTACAGAGTGCTCGAGGGGTTATTGGTTACAGCTGTTAGCTATCACTTGTACTGCTGTTATGACCACAGCTGTTACCACAATGATCATTTTTCTGATTATTGAACTGACTCGCTGTGTCTCTTTTTACTTCTCAGGTATTTCTTTCGGAGCGGAAACATCGAACATCCAGGAGACAAACTTTTCAACACATCAGTGGAGGTTCTGCCCTTCGATGTGAGTCCTGACACCCTTCAGTCCACTTACTGAACCAGTGATCAATCACAAAATCTGGGTCCTGTGACAAAAATTTTGTACTCAACAAGCTAAACACTGAGATCTTTGAACATGGTGACATTTCTAAAAAGAAGTCAGATATTCAAATCAACAAGTCAGAAAAGAGAAAAGAAATAAAACATCTAGAAATGATTAACACAGCAAAAAGTAAAACACACCTCAGAATAAACCAAAATGATCCTTTAAAACAAACAAACAGTTTTATCTTTGTAGTAGAACAGATGTTTGACCATAACTTACTTCTTTAACATTTTAAATTAGAGCTTTTGGTCTCGTGAAATTGAGGCGAAGTGATGCATCGCTGCGTCTTCCTCCTTCCCTCGGTGGTAAGACAAAGACTAAACGTCACAGCGGGACAGAGTGAGAAACACTGAGAGGAAGAGGAGCTCCCACTGAGATCAACCTGGAGGAGAGAGGGGGGAATAAAACAAGATTAAAAAAAATATCAACTGACGCTGACAGTGAGCTGAGAGAGACGGCTGAGGAGGTGGAGGGAGGTGGTTGCCAGGGTAACGCTGACCAGGAGGAAGGAGCAGAGGGAGGCGATGATGGAAGAGGAGGATGGGAAAGATCAGGAGGATCAGCAGGAGGAGCAATGAAACGCTCAAATAATTTCCTTCCTGAGAAAAATGTTGGATTTCAGTCTCTCCTCTCTCCGTCCACCGCAGAAACCTGATTTACAGTTCGGACAGTGTCGACAGATTTTACTGAAGAGGACTCAAACAATAAAACATCCCAGCATTTAAACAAAGCCCAAAAGAAGAAAAGAAGAAGAAATTTACTGTTTTTTCTTCTCAAACTAATAAAATGGAAACAAACAGGTCCAAGCTGCAACCAAACAACAGTTTATTTTTAAGCAGCTCACAAGAAACACGAGCCAGACATGACGGATCGTACAAAGAGCATCGAAAGCATCTGAAATCAGCACATAAGGCAAATTTAGTCACTTTTAATTTTAATTTTCAGGTTTAGGTTCCACTTTTTTTGCAATTTTGAAAATAAAAAAAGGTAATTTCACATTAAGTTACATTAGTACTGCAGCAGAGTTGTGCTTTAGATTTAACATTTAATTCAAATGTTGTCACTGACTTTGACCGCAGCAGCCACTGACTTCCATAAAGGAGCTTTTCTTTCTTGCTGCCTCTCTGACTTGTAGACTTGTTTTAATGTTTTCCGTCCATTTTCTGTCTTTAGTGTCACTATAATGACTTACTGTGACAGGAGCTGGTTGTTTGTGTGTTTTGCAGAACATCCAGGCAGAGAAAGAGGCCTTGACAGAAGGGAGAGAGAAAACACCAAAGTACCATCGGACAGAAGACGGATTCATCAGAATAGGTGAGAGACGACAGTAAAGGTCGAATGTTCATCATCAAGACGCCTGAACGAGAAACTTTAATCATTTGAGATGCAGTCTATCTTCAGATATTTCAAATATTAGACTTTTGGACACATTGAACTTTAAACATGAGCACCATGCAGAATCTCAATATGAAGCTTTTTATACGATACAGAAAAAAGAAGAGACTAACGATCAGAAAGGGAAGTTATACAGACGACATTCATGTGCTTTTGTTTTTCTGAGGACACACACACTTTTACACACGCACACACACACACACACACACACACACACACACTTCTGGCCTTCACACCTGAAACCAAGACTGCGACTGCACAACATGTTCCAACTTTCCGAAAATGTCCTCACTCATAAGGTCTAAAACTGAAGTTGGTCCTCACAGAAAGAGAGAGCGACAGACACTTTTTACACACACACACACACACACACTGTGGGACATTTACAAGTTTGGTCGGTGACGTAAAGTTCACTGTTTTGGGAAAATTCTCGTGTAATTTTACGACACACTATATATAGCAGCAGTGAGAACAGCAGCAGAAGCTCACTGAGCTGTAGTTGGTTCATTAGAAGTGATGTAATGGGCGTGGCGCAGGTGGCTCAGTGGTAGAGCGCACACACATGTTCGACTCCCAGCCGGGGTCCCTTTGCTGCGTGTCTTCTCCCTCTCTCTCCCGCCTTTCCTGTCACTCTCTCACTGTCCTATCTATAAAAACTATGAAGGGTGTAACCCCCTGAAAAAGAAATGTAATAATATCAGTAATGGTAACACCTGAGTGTAAAATACCTGAGTAACACTATGAGCAGAAGTAATATAGTAGCAGTAGCAGTAGTAGTATTTGTACTTTATTGATCACAGAAGGGAAACTGCAGAATTACAGCAGCCAAGTGACTCATAAAAATAAAAGAAAAAAGGCACAAAGAGGAAAACGTAATAATAAAAACATTTAAAAAAGTTAAACGTTGACCAGAAACTGACCTAAACTAACTCTGTAAGTATAACACAAACCAGGATTACATTTCAGGAGGGAAATAAACAGTTAAAATACAATGAAAGAGGTGTTTTAAAGGTGACCAGTAAAATGTGAAAACCAACTTTAACTTTACCTGAGCAACAACAGACACGTTCATACAGCCTGCAGCAGGATGAGGCAACTGGATTAATCATTCATCAGGAAATGTTTTGACCTAAATAAAATGTAAATACATTTATTTTAGAAAAACCAATCAAAAGAAAAACCAAGAAATATGAAGTAAATCTGCAAAAATACACAAAAATCAAATCAAATCTTGGTGCAGGTCTCCATCAACAGATTGTAATCCCACTCAGATTTATGACTGTTAAATAGGAATAAATCATGAACAAATAAACACATAAATAAAGCAAAGGAGAAGTAAAACCATAAAATACACAAAGAACTAAAAAAAGACAATCAATGAACACATAAATTCATTTAATGTCTCTTCAGGTTTTATCTTTCGCTGTTCGTCCATCAGCAGAATGGAGGATTTATTCTTTCATGAGCTGGACTGATTTACTGGAACCTTCAATAAATAATGAAGGAGTCCCGACCTGCTGACTCTCTGAGGAAGAAATTCAATGAAACAGCAGAGCGTCTTTTCATTAGATCTTCTCAAACACAGTTAAAGTCTTTCTGCACAAAGATGAAGGTTCCAGTTTTAAATCTTTTTATCGGCTTTAAATTTTAAATGCAGTCACTCAAAATGGAAAAGGTCTAAAAGTTTTTTGTTTTCATTTATTTTTTATGGTTCACTTTAATTTTTATAAATTTTCATCAGTCCACGTTTCTTCCTCCCGTCCATCCTCTCACTGTGGATGAGATATAATCCAGGTCAATCTGGATGTAAAGATTCTTCAGGATCTGACTGTTAAACTCAAAAGTGTTTAACATGAAGCTTCTCGTCTCCATTTATGCTCATATTTTCTCTGTGAGTTTTCATTTTTCCTCAAAGAACAGAAACAAACCTGAAAAATCAGGAATGAAAGAAGATATTCATGCTGGAGAAGAGGAGAGCAAGTTTAATCTGACATCATAAATTACCAGCAGCTCTTTATCCCCTTCATCAATTTTTCAGATGAGTCGGCAGATCGATCCGGCCGGCTCTCCTTTACTCTATTAATTTCAGCCAGATGCCTTCAGATGTCGTGCATCTGCAGAGAAACACCGAACGGTTCGAAAACGATCTGAGAGAGTCAGGACTGAACAAATCCAGATTTTATCGGTTATTTATCGGTTTTCAATCACAGCACATGATTTTAACACATTTTCATCAAATTCATTCAAATGTTTCTTTAAAGGTGCCTTAAAAATCTTAAAAACATTTAGTTGTTAAATAAGTGTATTGGAGTAAAAGTATAAAGTTCTGTAGAATTAAATAGAAACACTTAAATTCACAGTATTTGAGTAAAAGTACTCAGTTACTTCCCTCCATGTTAGACTTGTGTTTTGTTTTAAAGCTCTTTGTTGTGTTTTCTTCTTTGTGTCTGAATCTGAGAAAAGCTCTCAAGCAGCCTCACACATGCTGCTCGATCCTGAACGAAAGCCTCAATAATACCCACGGTAATAACAGATAATACCCCACGATAAACAATAACACACACACACACACCCCCGACGCTGCTCTTTGTTGGGATTATGCTCACACTGGTACCTGGAAGCATCACTGCCAGCATGATAATCCCAGTGATAAATCCTCTGAGGGATTATTGCTCAGTTGAGGTGCAGTCACATCAGAACGAACCTTCACTGAACGGGAGGCCAGATGGCTCCTGATGGAGACAGATGAATGAAAGGATCAAAAAATGAGAAACCATCGCAGAACCGCAGGGGTGAGTTAATGGACTTTGGATAAATGTGATAGGTCTTAATAACCTTTAATAACCCTGCAAATCTGCACAAAAAGCACAAAAAGCCTGTAATTATCCACCTCATCAACAAATGAATGAATAAATAAAAACTGCATAACAAATCCTTTAAAAACGTGATATGAACTCGCTCTGTTTTTACATATTTATGTTTTTAACAGGGCAGCTTTAATGGCACAGTGTTAAAATTATTATCAGACGAGATTTCTCTCAAAAGTTAATCCTCCAAATTTATAAAAAGAGAAAAAACTGAAGAGGTTAAGTCTCACCTGTGTGTGTTTTACCGCACTGCATCACGTAAACAACACATTTAGTTTTTCAGGTAATAAAATCCTCGATTCTGACAGTCTGTTTGTTACACAAACACCAACAAGTGAAACTGGTTTAGTTTAGTTTAGTTTAGTTTAGTTTAGTTTTTATGCTGCTGGATTTTGTCAAAGAAAAATGTTTAAATTCAACACGCTTTAATAAAATATGTGGAAACAAAATAATAAAAAAACAAATGATGCCACATTAATAACACACAACTAATAAATGGAAAACACTGAGTGATGCCAACAATACCAACAAATAAATCAGGAGTTGGAAGCTGTTTTAAAAAGAGGTCAAAGGCATTCTGGGAAACAGAGTCCTTCATCACCAAATGAACAAAGAGGTCCTGAGAGTCGGCGAACATCAGGTTATTGATCAGATTGATCTCCATCTCTTCCAGGAACCTTTCAGAACGGGATCGCAGAGGGGGAGGTGGACCCCACCTTCGGGCCCCTGGAGGCCATGCGTCTCTCAGTGTTGACAGACTCGCCGGTCTGGGTGATCCTCAGCGAGGTGAGACCCCCCCCCCACCCCCCACAGGAGTCTTTGAAGAGGTTCAACGGAAATTAAAAGTGTTGTAAGCATCCATGAGATGCAGCATGAGTTTCAGAGAGGTTTGTAAAGGTCTTCAGGGTCTCTGATGGGGTTAAGTGCCCCCGCCCCCCATGTTGTGAAGGCTCAGGAGGTCCTTAAAGATCCTCACAGGGCTCTGAAAAGGTCTGTGAGTGTTACAGAAGTTTGAACAGTGCTCGACGGACGTCTCAGGTGCTCTAATAACATCTGAGTAGGAGAGCAGGAGACGATTCAGAGGTGATGAAAAGGCTTAGGGGTGGGGGGGGGATTTTAGAGACCAGCAAGGGGTTTGAGGAAGAAAGACCTGCATCAATATGAATAAATACAACATGTCTGAGTTTGTTGTCGTTTTAAAAATCTCTGAAGAAAAAGTGTCGGCAAAATAAAAGTGCTGCTGAAAAGTCCACACGAACTGAAGCAACAATCAGAAAGAGGCCGTTTGTTTTAATTTAAGCTGCTGAAACAAGGCCGTTAAAGGATTAATGTCAGACTGTGGTATGCAAATGTTTTTCAGTCTGACCTCTGACCTTTGACCTCTACATGTTAATCCATTAGTCTGTGGAGCCCTTCAGCTTCAGCAGGAAACACTGAAACTAAACTTTACCCAAGGTACTCTGGATCCAGTCAGCGATTAGGTTTATGAACCGGTCTGTTCTGGATCCGTTCTAACGGGTTCTTCTGGTTCCTCCCTCAGATCTTCATCAAGAAAGCAGAGTGAAGCTCCTCTCCCCCTCTGCGATACCTCAGCACCTCCGAGCGTTCAGCTGAGCTGACCGGAGGCTCGTCAGCTGCCGACCCGCTCCAGTCCCGCCACCAGATCCCCACCACGGTGCCACAGCGCCGCCGTCTGGCCAGACCTCGCCTCTGCAGGGCTGAACAGATCACACAGACAGACAGACAGACCGCTGACTCCAGGCCGAGTGGGAAACCTGTCACGACACGCAAGAAGAGAATTTCCTCTCAGACGATGCTGTAATTAATCCTGAAGAGTCTGTATTTATGTGTACATACAGTAAGTAAATGTTGAAACACTGGTAACAGGCGGGGCGATGGCGAGGGCGCCTCCTCTGATGATGACACTGCTGCTTCAAAGACTCAAAGGCCTCTTTCTATCTGCAGGCGGTCGGTCCGGTTTCTACACTTCCCCTCAGTATAGCCCACAGTAACCATGTATGTGCATATATGCATACAAAGTACACGCTATCATATGAATGCCCCCCCCCCGTGTGTCGATGTGTCTGTCTGCTGCTCGGCGCTCAGACCTCCTCCCTCCACCAGAGAGCGATTTGCCTTAAACGAAGACGAAGAGCAGATTTACTTCAAACACAAACGAGCGCCAGACTGAAACATGTAGCCACAAATAATACCCAGAATCCTTTGCTGCGACCTCGGACCTTCTCACGTCTTTGTGGCTTGAAACTACTGAAGATGACAGCTGATGTTTTTCCTTTTTTAATGAAGTCTTTTAAAGTTGTTTTACTTTAAGTGAACTGAGGCCTTTCCACATGACGACTGCTCTGTTTGACTTTACAGTACTCTAAAGTACTTTACAGTACTCTAAAGTACTCTGAGGTACTCTATAGTCCTCTAAAATCCTCTAAAGTACTCTATTGTACTATAATGTACTTTATAGTGCTCTAATGTACTTCACAGTACTCTGTAGTATTCTAATGTATTTTACAGTACTCTAAAGTACTTTGCAGTACTCTAATGTACTCTGCAGTACTCTAGTTTCTTCTGCTGTGCTCTATTGTACTTTACTGTACTGTAGTTTTTCAGTCCAGTGCAAAAAGCATTTTCCATCTTTTCTTTCTGTCCATTGTCAGTCTCGTTGGCACTTTTGGTAATAAATAGTTTTGCTAATAAATTGTATAAATTATAAAATTATTGCAATAGTTTAATGTTCATTTCTCTGTAAAGGCGGCGTCCTTCTTCCACCAGGACTTCGTCTTCATGCTGGTTTACGTGTCAGAGGAGAGAAATGTTTGAGAAATTGTTCCCTCAAATTATTAATGTTGTCTCTTCAGTACGTTTGTCTTTTTGTTCCCTTAAATGAATGATTTCTGCTTTTTTCATGCCTGTTTTGTTCCCTCAGTTTAATAATCAGTGCCTCATATGATGACAAGGATAAAAATGAACACTTCAGATTCCAGATGATGAGTTTTCCTTCAGTCCTCGTTTACACTGTGGAGTGAGATGATCCAGTTTGATTGTTGCTGTACACTCAATGAGTAAAAGTACATCCAGGTACTTTGGTGTACTTTGTTTTGACAATATTTGAGACAACAGCAATCTTCCAGCTTTGTGTAAACAGGTTTTTTTCTCCAGTTTACTGTGAAAGAACAACACCTTTAGGATGAAACCAGATTATAGGTGTGCATGTAAACACTCATAAAGTCAATGAGCAGAATGAAGCTGCTGCACACTGAAATGCTGTTAAAACAATAAAACAATGTTTTATACAAATGCACCAGTTATTCATTTAAGGGAACAAACAAGTAATTCAAGAAACCAAAACTCCATTTGAGGGAGCGATTTGTCAAACCATTTCCTCCAACACCTCCCGGACTCTGTGCAGCTCATCCTGGACTTCATTCCTTCATCTGACCAAACAGAGCTTCAGTTTTCAGATCTGAAGTGAACTGAGCATCTTCGAGCTTCAGGAAACACTTTTCTTTGTAAGATGCACTGGAATGCATTGCTATAATAATCTCATGTTTGTCTTTTGTATCCTTTAGATAAACTCTATTTAAATTATCTTAAACTTCTATCCAATCTGTGAATTGTAATAAAGACAGAAATTTAAATGATGCTTGTGGATGGAGGTTTCTTGGTGTGCTGGCTCGAAGGTGAGGAGGGAGAGGGAGCAGATTTCTGTGAACGTCATCGAGTTTCATCAAAGGAACTGATGAAATACCAACAGTCCTCTGGTAAGAAGCTGATTTATCTCAGGAAAAGCTGAGAATTAAATTTTCATGCAGTCAAAATATGAAGTGACGGGAAATACAAGTGTCCCTGAAACTCTGGCCTTCACAATAAAAGTCTTCAAATTCATATGTAGCAGCTAAATTCAGTGTTAACAGAAACAGACAAATGACAGATTAAAAACCATGAAGTGTGTTTGTAAGGCGTTGGTTTTCCAGGTGCCTCCACAACAGCTTCAGAGCTCATTAGATGGACGTATGGACACAAACCATGCAGATAAACACCCCCCCCCCACAGCAGAGCAGAGCCCCCAGACCCCCCACTGTCGAGGGCACTCAGGGTTTTCCTTTAATCTGTCGCCCGTCTGTATGAACTGTGAAATATTAGATGGATGTTGAGGTGAATAAAAGGAATGAGAGCAGCCTGATGTTAATCCGGTCTGGTGAGGTGACGGTCACATGGATGAAGATCACATGATCCTCACAGCTCTGACACGCTTCTACTGGAGGGAGTATTCAGCTCTGCGCTCAGTAAAGTGGAGTTAAAGTCCATAAAGTAAAGTCCTGTGTCAGTAAAGTGGAGTTAAAGTCCATAAAGTAAAGTCCTGCTCAGTAAAGTGGAGTTAAAGTCCATAAAGTAAAGTCCTGTGCTCAGTAAAGTGGAGTTAAAGTCCATAAAGTAAAGTCCTGTGCTCAGTAAAGTGGAGTTAAAGTCCATAAAGTAAAGTCCTGTGCTCAGTAAAGTGGAGTTAAAGTCCATAAAGTAAAGTCCTGTGTCAGTAAAGTGGAGTTAAAGTCCATAAAGTAAAGTCCTGTGTCAGTAAAGTGGAGTTAAAGTCCATAAAGTAAAGTCCTGTGCTCAGTAAAGTGGAGTTAAAGTCCATAAAGTAAAGTAAAGTCCTGTGTCAGTAAAGTGTCCCCTGTGTCTGTTGTCCTGTTGTCTGTTCTCTCATTAGATGATTCTTCCTCCTCATTAATGTAAAAGCAGGATTTTACTGTTGTTGAGTTGGTTGAGGTGGATCATTTTCAACTAGTTTGTATTTTGGGACTGCAGCTAATGATTCTTTTCATTCTGGATCAATCTGCTGATTCTTTTCTCCATTGATCCATTGATTGATTGTTTGCTTTCCACAATGACCCAGAGCCCAAAGTGACACCTTCACAATGCTCAAACCTCCACATTATTCACATACAATAATATAAAATAAAATAATTTAAATTACAATAATTCTAACCTGCGAGTGTCTGAGGGAGGAGACGATGATGGAAAATCATTCAGAGGAGAAGCTGTAATTTCCAGGAACTCTCAGATCTAAAAGGCTTTTAAACACTTTCACAGGAAGACTGAAGACTTCCTGCTGCTTCACTTCCATCATTCATAAAACCACGGAGCGGCGATCAGTACATAGATTACCTATAAAACTATTATTACAACAATGATTTGTAAGGATCGATAACACAATTGATAACGCTCCCTATGAGCTCTTGAACTTTGCTTGACGTCTTTTAATTGTTTTAGTCTGAACGACCCCAACGACAAGAAACAAGATTAAAAAAAGCAGTAGATCCTGAAGAGCTGGGCTTTGGTATCTGTAATCAATAATCAATAATCAGATTCTGAAAGTTTTATTGATATTCTTTATGACTGTAATAATGCATCTTCCATGTTGAACTTTCTGTAATCTGTTACTCTGACCAGTGATGAGTAAAGAAAGATATCACACACGGTAAAATGTAGTAAAATTAATAGTAGTAGTATTATTGTCATTATTATTATTAGTAGCAGCAGTCTTGGTATTTGTTGTAGTAGTCGCAGTATTATTATTAGTAGTAGTATGTTAGTAGTAGTAGTACTAGTAGTCTTAGTGGAAGTATTAGTAGTAGTATTTGTATAATAGTACTATTTGTAGTATCTATAGCATTATTTTCAGTATTCATAGTATTTGTATTGAACCCTCTGATTTATAATTGTAGTAGTAGTAGTAGTACTGGTAATAGTATTATAGTATTATGTTTATATCATTTTAGTACTTTGTTTAAGTGCTGTTTCATAACAGTAGCAGTAGTAGTATTATTATAGTATTTTTAGTGGTATTTGTATGGCAGTGCTGCTGTTTCATAATGGTAGTAATAGTATTTATAGTAGTATTATTAGTCATTTATTGCAGTTCTGCAGTGTAATTATGATAGTTTCATAACAATAGTAGCAGTAGTAGTAGTATTTACAGTTTTATTAGTAGTACTTTATTGCAATGTTGCAGTTTAATAATGATATTAGTAGTAGTTACAGTAGTATTAATATTACTGTATTGCAGTACTGCTGTTTAATGATATTTGTAGTATTTACAGTAGTATTAGCAGTACTTTATTGCCTTATTGCAGTTTAATAATGATATTTGTAGTATTTACAGTAGTATTAATAGTACTTTATTACAATACTGCTGGTTCATAATAGTTGAATTACCAGGTATAGTATTATTTGTAGTACTTTTTTTGCAGTACTCCTGTTTTATAATAATAGTTGTAGCAGTAGTAGTATTTACAGTAGTATTAGCAGTACTTCATTGAAGTGCTGCAGTTTAATAATTATAGTTGTATTAACAGTAGTATTAGCAGTACTTCATTGCAGTGCTGCAGTTTAATAATTATAGTTGTATTTACAGTAGTATTAGCAGTACTTCACTGAAGTGCTGCAGTTTAATAATGATATTTGTAGTATTTACAGTAGTATTAGCAGTGCTTTATTGCCGTACTGCAGTTTAATAATGATATTTGTAGTATTTACAGTAGTATTAGCAGTGCTTTATTGCCGTACTGCAGTTTAATAATGATATTTGTAGTATTTACAGTAAGTATTAGCAGTACTTCATTGCAGTGCTGCAGTTTAATAATTATAGTTGTATTTGAAGTAGTATTAGCAGTAATTCACTGAAGTGCTGCAGTTTAATAATGATATTTGTAGTATTTACAGTAGTATCAGCAGTACTTCACTGAAGTGCTGCAGTTTAATAATGATATTTGTAGTATTTACAGTAGTATTAGCAGTACTTCACTGAAGTGCTGCAGTTTAATAATGATATTTGTAGTATTTACAGTAGTATTAGCAGTGCTTTATTGCCGTACTGCAGTTTAAATAATGATATTTGTAGTATTTACAGTAGTATTAGCAGTACTTCACTGAAGTGCTGCAGTTTAATAATGATATTTGTAGTATTTACAGTAGTATTAGCAGTACTTCACTGAAGTGCTGCAGTTTAATAATGATATTTGTAGTATTTACAGTAGTATTAGCAGTAATTCACTGAAGTGCTGCAGTTTAATAATGATATTTGTAGTATTTACAGTAGTATTAGCAGTAATTCACTGAAGTGCTGCAGTTTAATAATGATATTTGTAGTATTTACAGTAGTATCAGCAGTTTCGTAATAAAATCAGTTTGAATCTCGGCCAGCAGGTCTTTCCATCTTCCTAACTTCAGCCAATCAGCGCACACGTCCTCTCACATCTCAACCAATCAACGCCGTCCACGAGGTTCAGTTTGAGAGAGGGGGCGGGCTCTGTCCACGTTCGGCCGAGCTGCCCGTTCGACCAATCAGCAGCTGACAGTTGACAGGAAACGTCAAACGTTCGGTCCGACTGACCAATCAGCGGCGGCGGATGGCCGTCGTTGCGGGAATATCCCTCCTCACGCAGCTCAGTGTTTCCCAGGCGGACCGAAGGTGAGTACCGATACCGAATAAAGTCACGTTTTAGCGGACACGCGGCGGCACCGAGGGGCTGCCTCACTCAGGGCGGGGTGGCGACGCTGCCGGTAGGCCGGCGGAGGCGACACTGTCCGCGGTTAGGCGCTCAGACCGGAGCTCCGTGTCTCCAACGTGCTGTTAGCATCGAGCTAACTGGAGCTAATCAGTTAGCAGCCGCGGCCTTCACTCACCTGTATCTCACCTGTACCTCACCTCTACCGGAGGGGTCCAGTCGTGTGTCCAGGTGAGACACCCCTGTGTGTGTTTTCAGGCCGCCCCGGCCCCGTGGCAGCGGCGGCGCGAAGTTAGCCGAGCCAGGCGTGTTTTACCGGTCCGGTGAGCTGGAGCTGATCAATGAATCGATACTCGGCCGATCAGATGTCTGAGTGGAGGACAGACTGATGGAGGCTGTTGAGGGTCACCTCCATACACTGTTCAAACTCTAAAAAAGACAACAAACACGCTTTTCTAATAATCAATACATGTATAGATTATTAGCAAACTCAATCAGTGGTGTTGATCAGTAATTCACTTTTAAACATTGAAGGAATACCTCCAGCAGATGTTTTCGCCAGAAATTCAAAGACAATCAGTTAAAATCGTTTAAACTTAGTAATCAATTACTTCGATATGTCTTACTGTTAATCAATAAATGTACTGAACTGTTGATCAGTGACCTCGATCAATAATCCACTTTGAAACAGTGAGGAAAACCTTCAGCAGATGTTTCAGCCAGAAACTTAAAGACAATCAGTTAACATGGTTTTATAATAAATAAAATAAATTAACAGGAGAGGGTTTAATATTGATCAGTGATCAATGCGTGAGACATGTAATTGATTCTCCAATTATTACCCATCTGTTAATCGATCACCAATGTTTCCACTGATCATGTTTTAGAGTAACCAGAATACTTGAGTAATAAAACTTTAAAAGCTCTTAAAAGAAATGGATTTTTATCGATTTTTTTTTTTTTTTTTTTTTAGTTATTAGTAATCAATAACTAAAAATAATTCCAGCAAAAAGCAGGAAAAAACTCAAACTAGAGGAGAGAAGTTGGACTGCTGTTTGTTATTGATTGTCTTATTGGTTAATGTGTAGATCTTTGTTCATCAATCGTTTACATGTCGAGTTTCTCTTCACAGAAGACAAAATGTACTCCTGTCGTCGTCAATAATCATTTTTTAAATCAATAATATCAATATTGGAACTGACTCAAAGGGGTCAGTGATCAGTGGGCTGTAAGAAGAAACAGGAAAGCTTCTCATTGATTTTATTTTTTTTATTTATTTTTTTTAAATTATTTTTTATTTATTTCCTCCGGTTTGTTAAACTACATTGATCAGCTGTTTTCTAAGATCAATACAGATATTTGTATTTGGGATTTATTGACGATAATAACAAACATACAGAGAAATACCAGGATGCTTTTTTTCCATCCTGGTTAGAAAATAAATGTGTGTTTGTATCTGGTCTGTAGAGAAGAAGCAGATTTCTTCCACCGTTTTTAAACTTTGAGTTTGTTAAATATATTGATCAGAATCTTCTTCAGTTGATTTGAATATTTTCAAATCAAACTTAAGATGCGTTGCTTCTTCTGCTGAGAGATCAATAAAGACTGAATGATATCTGATAATGTGAATAAGACGACTTCACGTTAAAACAGTTTATCTGCTGTAATTACCAAAAAGACTTCAATTAATTAAGTTTTTATTCGGAAATATTTAAGTTTATTTGATTTCTGCAGCATAACGACACACTGACTAATTCAATTATAAATCAATTACAAATTATTAATAAATACAAAATTTGAGCAGTTAACAGCAGCAAACTGCTGTAATGATTCAGAATAAAGATTTTAATATGATCAGGAAGAGAAGTGTGTTTGACAAACATTTAAAATATTTTAAAGTAAACATTAATATTTAAAGTATTTTCATTAAAGTGTTGAAATCTCCGCTGAGTGATCTCAGAGTGATCTCAGGTGTTTCAGGTGATAACAGGACAGGTGAGTCTCGTCGTGGTTGTTTCACTTTAAAAAGTGACTCGTCCCGTCCGTCCGGTTCATTGATGGTCATTAAATCGTCTCCACGCCCAGAAACAGGTTTGTTTGAGAGAAACTTCACAATGAACCAAGTTTCTTTAATTAATCAGATTTAATGATAAAATGATAAAATAATTAAAACTGCAGCTTTTTCTAAATTAACTTTGCTTCAGTTAAACAGAAAAAAGTTAGTTTAAATAAAAATCTGTTTCTGCTCTTTAACTGATTTTAAAAATATATATTGATATCCTCTGTATATATTTATGTTGATTTGCAGTTTTAGGAAGCAGTGTGGTTATCAGATGGAGAATCACAGCAGCAGATGTTCTGCCGGCTGAACAGACTCTAATATCAGATTAACTTCTCTGCTGTCAGTCTGAGTGAAGAAATGCAGCTTCAGCTGATTTTACTCCAGTAAGACGCCGTTTTATCGGCCAATCAGAGACCAGAAGCTTCGACTACAGGAAGCATGAAACCAGAGCAGCGTGTTGGTCTAAACACTGTTAAAACTCAAATCCACTGCTGAAAGTAGTCCCCAATAAATACTGTTTCCTGATTGTCTGAATAAAAACTGAGCAGCTGATTTAAAACACTGAAGAAACAATTCAAACGTTTTATACTTTAATCACACGTCACTTTGTTTTCCATTAATTATAATATATCTAGATATTAAAGAGTAATAAAGTCAAATATCACTAATGTGTCTGAATAAATGAAGGATAAACAGGAAAATCCATCTTTAAAAGTTTAGTTTCCTCTAAAGGAAACAACAATCAGCTGATTTTAGTTAAGAAGAAACTAAATAAATTCATGTTACGAATATGTCGAACACATTTACACATTTTTTACATTCTTGATTAATCGTTCTCCTGTTTGGTCAGTGAAACGTCAGAAAACGGCCAAAAGTCTTTTTAACTGTCTCATTTCTTTCAAACCAAAAACGCCACAAATATTCTAACAATTGAAAACGTAGAGATGAAAACTGATTATGACGGTTTAATTCCTCCGAACGCCACGTGGCCTCCAGCCGGACGATGAAGAGCGAGCGGTGTCGGCAGTCACACTTGCTGTTAATCCTGCAGCAGGTTAATCTGATTATCTGACAGGCTGCTGAGGGAGGTTTACCGTCTTTTTACAAATCAGGAGGAGATGATATTTATCTGCCTGAACAGAAGTGATCAGTTTATCCTGATCCGAGCAGGCTAATCAATAACTGTATCATCAGAGAGAAACCTGATCACTGTAACCGTTTCCAGGAAAAAGGGAAGATTCCCACTCTCACAAACTCGCTTAAACCTTTATTATTATTATTAACATTATTATTTTATTATTAGAGTTGTATAAAGTGAATTTCTTTTTTTGTGCTGTTTTTAAGACTTTTGAACTCTAAATTCAAACATTTATTTACCTTTATACTTGACATATCTTTAGTGATTTATGTTTCAGATAACATCTTTTGACAAATGAGAAGAAAAAGAGGCAAAAACACAAAGAAAGGTTACAGCCAGTTCATTATGTTTTTATTTTATTCACAAGATACGACAGCGAGGAAATAAACAGATCGATCTGAAAAGTGTAATGACGTCCCTGAAATCCTCCATATATCCACCTGTGTTTTATTTACAGGTGTGTGTGTGTGAAACATAATAAGCAACCTGCAGTCTCCACAGACTCCTCTGTGTGTGTGTGTGTGTGTGTGTGTGTGTGTGTGTGTGTGTGTGTGTGTGTGTGTGTGTGTGTGTGTGTGTGTGTGTGTGTGTGTGTGTGTGTGTGTGTGTGTGTGTGTGTGTGTGTGTGTGTGTGTGTGTGTGTGTGTGTGTGTGTGTGTGTGTGTGTGTGTGTGTGTGTGTGTGTGTGTGTGTGTGTGTGTGTGTGTGTGTGTGTGTGTGTGTGTGTGTGTGTGTGTGTGTGTGTGTGTGTGTGTGTGTGTGTGTGTGTGTGTGTGTGTGTGTGTTGTGGGGTGCTGCAGTAATCCCGCGGGGTGTAATCTCATTAAGGTTAATGGAGCTGAGGTTGCATATCCTGTGGGTGCTGGTTGGTCACCATGGTGATGTATAGGTGCCGGGCAACACTGTGTGTGTGTATGTGTAAAATGCTTTGGGGAGGCTGAACAGTTGTCACAACACGAGCTTTCTCTGAACCTGTTGAGACTGAAAACAAACATGTGGACCTCCTCCTCCTCCTCCTCTCTCTGCAGATTATGGATCAGAGGGTCGGGTTGTTCGTTCTTCTGGCAGCGGGCCTCCTCTGCCTCAGTTTGGCCCCCCTCTCTCGGGCTGAGGACCTGGTTGAGGACGATCTCGGCGACGACATGGACGTGGAGGACGAGCTGGATCTGGGATTGGCCGGAGCCGAGGGTGAGGAGGAGCTGGAGGATGAAGCTCCGCCTGCTCCCAAAACTCCTCCTACACCGAAGGTGAAAGCGAAAACACAGATCTGATTTTAACATTTTCACAGAAGAGATTTAAAACTCCCACTATGTTTACTCGAGTACTGTTTTCAGATACTTGAGTATTTCCATGTTATACTGCTTTGTACCTTTACTCCATAATAAATACTTTTACTTTTGAGTCAAAAAAGTTTGAGTTTAATGCTCATACTTTTGTATTTTTACCAAAGTAAAATACTGAATGCAGAACCGTCACTTGTAACAGCAGAACAAGATTTAAGAAAAACTGAGGAAGTTTGTACTTCACAGGAGAAAACTCCTGAACAATGTCGAAAAGACCTAAAGATGAGATTGTTTGTCATTTTTATCAAATTTCAGTCTCTCGTTGCTCAAATTCAAATTATAAATCCTTGTTATGTAAAAACATTCTTGTCTAATGAAGTTTTATGTTTTTGATTCAATTTTAATCTTACGGTAATTATTATTAATTCTGTTCTTAGAATTAAAAATGTTCTTGATAGTTTTATTAGATGGATCATTGTTGTGGAGTTTTTCTCTCTCTGAATAGATATAAATATCTCTGAGGGAAATGTTTGATTAAATCAAAGTGACTTCACTTAAATTCAGTCTTCAGTGAAAACAGAAAACACTCGTCTGTCCTCGTTTCGTGACGTTTTATTTGATCCACGAGGTTAAAAACAGGTTTCTCACAGGAAGTGCCTGTTAATCATTTACCAGCCAAATCAGGATGTTTTGATAACAGAAGTGACCTGCTGATCTACTGACCTGCATTCACACCACAAACCACAGAAACACACCTGATCTGTTTTTCTTAGAACAGAAATAATTCAGTCCAACATGACAAAGACTTTAACTTGACTCTCTAAATAATCAAACAAACATTAATAATAAAGAAGAATTAAAGTCTCTCTTTAAGACTCCATTTTTGAACTGTTTTCTGTCTGAAGGTCGTGATTAATTCAGGAGAACTCAGATTTACTGTCGCTGTTCTGGTGTCACCTCATTACACTTTTCTCTCTGTCTTCTTCCTGTTTGTGTCCAGGTGACCTACAAGGCTCCTGAGCCGATGGGGGAACATTACATCGCCGAGTCTTTTGACCGGGGGACTCTTGATGGGTGAGCACACGTTTGTCTTCATCACGGCTAGTTATGTTAAAATTCATCTTTAAACCTGCAATACTTCAATCTGTCTGTTTTCTCAGAAATACTTGAAGAGCTGTTTTGGCAGCCAGGGTTTTTTTTTTTCTTAAATAAATCAGATTACAAACTTTGGCCGCTGTTTCTTGGCGACCAGCTGGACTCTGAGTCGTGTTCGATCAGGTGTTTGTAACTGAAGTACCTGTCCGACGGTTTCAGGTGGGTGCAGTCCAGTGCCAAGAAGGAAGATGCTGATGAAGATATTGCTAAGTATGACGGTAAGTATGCACCATAGATCTGCAACATGTAGATTTCACATAAAGTGAACAGCAGTGTTGATGTCCTGATGATGATGTTCTCAGGTAAATGGGCGGTGGAGGAGATGAAGGACAGTAAGCTGCCGGGCGATAAAGGTCTGGTCCTGAAATCCAAAAGCCAAACATCACGCCATCTCTGCCCCAGCTGCTGCGACCTTTCACCTTCGACACAAAGCCCCTCATCGTCCAGTAAGAACGACTCTCTCCTCCTCACACAACGCTCATCTGTCATCTGTCTGACGGCTTCATCACTCTCGTTCCTCCGTCTATCTGTTTTCAGGTACGAGGTGAACTTCCAGTCAGGTATCGACTGTGGCGGCGCCTACGTCAAACTGCTGACTCAGACTCCTGAACTCGACCTGGTTAGTTTCACACATCGTTACAGTTGCTTGTGCACCAACATACGTTCATCTGTTGGAGTGTTGGAGGTGAATCTTCAGGAGACAAACAAACTAAAAGTGTGTGTTTGTGTGTGTGTGTTTGTTCAGGACCAGTTTGTGGATAAAACTCCGTACACCATCATGTTCGGACCCGACAAATGTGGAGAAGATTACAAACTGCACTTCATCTTCAGACACAAGAACCCCAAAACTGGAGAGTACGAAGAGAAACACGCCAAGAAACCCGACGTGGACCTGAGGACGTACTACACCGACAAGAAGACACACCTGTACATGCTGGGTAAGACACACACACACACACACACACACACACACACACACACACACACAGAGTCAGTCCTGAGGGTCCAGGTGTGTAACTGCTCTCTGTGTCACCCCCACAGTGGTGAACCCTGACAACAGCTTCGAGGTGCTGGTGGATCAGACGGTGGTGAACAGCGGCAGCCTGCTGACCGACATGACCCATGACCCCCTGTGAACCCCCCCGCTGAGATCGAGGACCCCGACGACCAGAAACCCGAGGACTGGGACGAGCGGCCGAAGATCCAGGACCCTGCCGCCACCAAGCCCGAGGACTGGTCAGTACACACACACCGCTCTGAACCACAACACACACTCGTTAAGATCAATTAATTAATTTTTAATTAATAATTAACCTGAGTTTCATCAGAAGTGTGTTCAAGTCTCAGTTTGATCAGTGCAGGTTGGATCATCGTGTCATTCTGTCAATGGATGATTTTCTAATGTGCAAACTAACTCATGTTGAAGCACGCACTTCACTCGTTTGAAACTTTAGTTCATGTAATCATGCTGAGAGCTCAAACAGACAAGCTGCTCGGTGACGCTTTACTTCACCAACATGTCTGATGATTGACAGCAGGCTGAGCACGTTAACGTTTCTTCATTGAGTTTTTAATATTTCTGTGTTTTCAGGGACGAGGACGCTCCTGCTCAGGTTCCTGATGAAGATGCAGTGAAACCAGACGGCTGGTTGGACGATGAGCTGGAGTACATCGGAGACCCCGACGCCATCAAACCTGAAGACTGGTGAGTGTTGCCGTGTTGAGCACGGAGCTGCTGATCACCGATGTTATAAATAACAGCGTCTGATAACTCTCTGTACTTCCTGTGTATCAGGGACGAGGACATGGATGGCGAATGGGAGGCTCCTCAGATTCCGAACCCCGCCTGTGAGAGCGCCCCCGGCTGCGGCGAATGGAAACGGCCAATGATCGACAACCCCAACTACAAGGGCAAGTGGAAGCCCCCCATGATTGACAACCCCAACTACCAGGTAGGTTCGAACACCTGTCTCAGGAGCAGCTGTGTTTTAAAGAACACAACGGCGTTGGTACTGAACTCGTCTCTGTTTTCAGGGCGTCTGGAAACCGAGGAAGATCGCCAACCCTGCATTCTTCGAGGACCTGCAGCCTTTCAAGATGAGTCCGTTCAGCGCCATCGGCCTCGAGCTCTGGTCCATGACCTCCGACATCTTCTTCGACAACTTCTTCATCACCGACGACCGCAATACGGCTGACCGCTGGGCCAACGACGGCTGGGGGCTGAAGAAGGCTGCAGAGGGCGCCGCTGAGGTGAGAAGACAAGATTATATCATAACAAGGATCATTAACTTCATGATCAAACATCTTCAGCTTCCTCTTCATACAGGCTGTGAAGAGCGCGCACAGCTCAGTAACCCTGATTATATTTTTAGTATTTTAATATTTAAAGACACGTTAGTCTCTACTGTATATATATCTATTGTATATATGTTACTTATAATACTTAGTTTACATTTACAGTTTATATTTTATTTGCATAACTTATATTTTAAGGTCTTATTTATTACTCTTATCTTATTTATGTTTAAATTTTATTTTATTTGTTATTTTATTTTCTAAATTATCTTTTTGCTTTTCTTGTTTCTTGTTTTTCTTAGCATTGTTAGGAGAGCCTGGGACTTAAGAATTTCATTACCAATGATTGCTGATGTAATTGTTGTGTAATGACAATAAATTCTTGAATCTTGAATCTTGGATCCTCCCTGCAGGTTTTCAGATGAGTCACTTCTTTGAAACGTGACATTTTTTATTAGAGCGACTTTCTATAAATCCTCACTGTCGCTGTGGTCTGTTTGTCTTTTATTGTGGTTTTAGTATGAAATGAAATGAAATGTGTGTTTGTCGTTTGCAGCCCGGTCTGGCCACTCAGATGCTGAATGCTGCAGAGGAGCGTCCGTGGCTCTGGGTCGTCTACGTCCTCACCGTGGCATTACCGCTCATTCGTCCTCATCATATCGTCTTCTGCTGCACCGGCAAGGTAACACACACACACACACACACACACACACACACACACACACAGTCAGCTGGATGATGCAGGTGTGTGTTGAGGGCGATGCAGTGAGGACGCTCAGGTTGATCTGCTGTGTGTGACTGTCCACAGAAGTCTTCAGGATCAGCTCAGGGTCAGTTGAGTCTCACCAGCTTACAGGAAGAGTTTAACGAAGCTGGACGCCGCCCCGCCGCCTCGTCAGGCTCGGTGACTGTCGCTGCCATTAGCGTAGCTTTGTGTTTGTGTTTCGTGTGTCGTTCTCTTGTTTCTGTGCTTCTGTAGTCTCGATAGATGTTACTGTGTGGACGTGTTTAGTCTCTTATTTTAAATGAGAAATTAACTGGGTAGATTAAAAATATGTGGTGGAGGAACATTTACTGTCATCAGGTAAAGCACCTTAAATTAGCACTTTAGTTTTTTCATGCCACTTTCTATTTCTATTCTACTACATCTCAGATAAATGTAGAGAGGTAAAACGATATTTATATGTAAAGTGAAATCTACACAAAATAAGTTCATGCAAAATCATTTCTATTTCAATTTTTTTTTTTTTTTATTGAAATGTGTCTTTCTGATCCTGTTAGTCTGAACCTCTGAGTTCAAACTTTTCTGAATGAAAGAGTCCTGCAGGTTACTGCTGATTAAAGGTCAGAGGTCAGCCTGTATGTTTAGTAGATGGATGATGGAAAGTTTCTGTCTCTGTGCCGTCAGCAGAAACCTTTAACAGAGCCGCAGTTTATTAAGAAACGTCTGTCCGATTACTGAAAACAACTTTTAGAGATCTTTTACTGTCGGGCAGCCTTGTCCATCATCAGCGACTTTCAGCCTGATTTAAGTTCATGTTTTTTCAGGTGTTCTTTTATTGTTTGTTTATTGTAAATGTGAACACTTGGAAAGCTTCAATCAATCTGCACAGCCCGATCTTTAAAAAGTATTGATGAGCTGCTACAAAATGAAAACAAGCAAACATCAAGTTCAGCCTCTGACGGTGATGAGCTGCCACAAGAGATGATTTGATGTTGACTGATTATTAATTTGCAGCAAATTAATCAATACATTTCTATCAGGCAACTAAAATCAGAGACTGTGTGAAAGTGAGAAAAAATATTGATAGTCCTGTTATTTGGATGAGCAGTAAAAATGAGCAGTAGAGTACAGGCGAACAAACATCAGTTAGTTTGATCCTTTTACGCTCAATAAGTGTTGAAAACTTCTTTAATCAGCTGCAGGTTTCTGTGTTTGAAGTCAAACTGTTTTACTGTTTTTTGTTCTGCAGAAGAAGAGTCCAGCGACGCCAGCGGCGCAGTACAAAAAGACAGACGAAGCTCAGCCCGATGTGAAGGAGGAGGAAGGAAGAAGAGGAGGAAGAGGAGGAGAAGGCTGAAGAGGCAGAGAAGAGTCCAGGTTGATTCGACGTTCAGATCTCAGAAAAGTCTTTGTTCTTTCTTCTCTCTTTCAGCCTGACTGATTCTTGTTTTGTCCTTCAGCTGCCGAAAAGAAAAGTGACGGAGAGGAAAGTCCTGAGAAAGAGGACGCGGAGGAGGAGGAGGAGGAGAAGGAGACAGGTGACGAGGTGAGGAAACGAGAAACAAGATGATAAAGAGTGATTTAGTGTGAAGGTAGTTTTCTAACAGCTTTGGGCTAAAAAAATATATAAAAGTGAGTTATTTTCATTATGATGGGTCTGAATGTGTTTAAAATCACTGTCATATCTAAGGATGTTTTCTGACATTCATATCACATGTGAAGTGATGAAACTGATGTTCAAAGCCGTGTTACTCTACTTACATGACGCCAAACTCTTTTAATATGTCTTAAACTTTGATTAATAACAGAGTTATTGATCAGCTGCAGGTTTATTTAATGTCTGGTAAATTTTAGTAGTCAGTTTAAAGGTCAGTTGTAACTAAACTCTCAGGTTCCTCTAAAAGAAATGCATATAAACTCTAACATGTTTTAATAAATGTGAGCTTTAATCAATACTCTTCATTTAAAGAGTTTAAAGAATGAAAAGATGGGTTTTAAGAAGTAATTCACCTTGAGTTTTGGCTTTATTTCAATGTTTCACATCAGAGAAATGTAAATTAAGATTATTAAAGGTTTTTATATTTTCTTTTTTTAGAAATGAACCCAGGTTCAGTTGAAGCTCAAATGTTTTTCAGGCTGAATTAGTCGCTTTCTGAAAGAGCTTTGGTTGGAGAAAAGTTTCCTTGGATGAATAAAGTGACGGTTAAAGTTTCTCTCCTCTCTGCAGAAGTTGGAGGACGACGTTCTGCGGAGATCTCCCAGGAACAGGAAGGTCAGAAGGGACTGATATCTCTGAACCCATCAACCCCCCCTCCCTAAAATATCTGCCCCTTCCTCCTCTTCCTCTTCTTCTTCTTCTACTCCCCTGCTCCGAGGCCGTGAAGCCGAGTGGAAACTGTCTGAAGCAGTGAAGCCGACAGGAAACTAATCAAGACCTCCGATACGCTCTCCTGATGATGATGATTCCAGGATGAAGAGGACTGAGTTAGCGTGATTAAATTTGTGTTTTTGTTTTTGAAAGAGATTAACTGAGATTAACTAAAAACTTCCTGCATCATTCCTGAACAACGCCTGAGCAGACTCCAACCCTCGAGCTCAACGCATCCGGTCTGACGCGCCGCCACCCGCCCACCACCACCTGGAGCTAACAACTGCCCCGCCCTGCCAACGGCCTGCTAATTAGCCTGATCAATAGGCTATAATCAGTCATCTTGTCCCCTGACAGGCACATAGTTTGGCTACCAACAGTCTGATAATTAGCCAGCGATCACATTGCTAATGAGAGTAACTGTGGCCAGAATTATCAACAGTCACAAAGTTATCCAGTTAGCTGACAGACTAGCTGCTAATTAGCTCATCAGCATTAGCCCTACAGCAACTAGTTTGTAATGTATAAATGTGTCATCCTACATTCAGGGAGTTAGCCTTTCTAGTTAGTGTTGCTTATTAGCCTCTTAGCCTGCAAATTAATCTGGCATCTTATACTGAAAGTAGCATGCTTTCAAACAGTCTGCTAATTAGCCTAACAACATGCTGCTAATAATCCTATAGATACTTACAAATAATTAGCTAATTAGCCTGCTAAGAGGCTAATTCAACTACCGACAGCTGGCTGGTTGACTAATCCTACATTTTATGAACTTGCTAGCATTGTAAAGTGAATGGCCACGCTTAAACATTTAAAACAAAATGAACCGAAACACTTCAGCTGATAAAACTTTACTTTCTGTCATTTTGATGTTTATGTCTAAAGGAGTTAGCTCTGTGTTAGCTTCACGTTAGCGTCATCATTCCTCCCTGATCGAGTCTCATTATTATTTATGTTTGACTGTCCTGAGGGCAGCAGGAAGGTCAGAGGTCGTCCAGGTGGACACAGAGTAAATATAGAGTTGCGATGTCACCAGGTGTGTTACACTGAAGGCCGTCCTGACCTTTGATAGTTTATTGAGTTGCCGTGGTGACGGTCACCAGCAGCAATTTGTTTTTATTTCAGAAGCTTGTTCAGTATTCAGCTGCTCCTCTTCCTCACCATCCTCTTCCTCTCTTTGTTTCTGTCCAAACGAAGTCGACAGCAGCTCGTGTGTCTGTAGTTTACCGTCTTTCTTCAGCTGTTTGACGTAGAAACATCTCGAGGTTCCTTCAGTCAGTAAAATGAGCTGCTGTCGTCTTTCTGTTTGGACTCGCCCCGTCGGCAGGTGGACGGACACCCAGTCCCTCTTTCATCAACCCCAAAATGAAAAGAAAAAGGCACTAAGGGAAAACTCAGGCGCTTAACCTCCCACCTGTCCACCTGCTGCCCCCCCCCAATCACTGAACGCTGACTTCCTGTCAGTCACGCCCCATGTTTAAAGAGATGGCACTTCGTTCGTTCAGTCACATCATCCTTGATCTGCAGAGCTGAAATATTAACAATAACAAACTGCTGGTGGTCACATGACCTAAGCTGTCTATACTGATTAATATCAACACCTTGTGACCTCTGACCTTTGCTATACCGCCGCCATCAGGATCAAAGTTTCTCTGGTGACACTCAACGAAGGATTTCATGAGAAAACAACACATAAGAAATCATTCTGTCAACATCTTTATTAGTTTCATATTTTTGTTTTTTTTATTAATAAATCATTGAAGGATAACTGAAGAAAGTCGATCTGCTCCTCTTCCTGTGGCAGTTTGGAGAGTTCATTCATAAAAACTGAAATAAAACTGAATCTGAAAGTGTGGAAAAGAGAAACTTAATGCGTCCAGTCGTGTGTCCGTGAGCTGCTTTGTTGAATTTTGTTAAATCACTCCAGTTTTTTCAGACGCTTTAATTAAGACATTAATAACCCGGGTCAGGATTGCCTCCTCCCTCTGATGAGCAAGTTCAGCAGTGATTGGCTGAGTTTAGACTGGTGGTTTATTATAAAAGGTGGTCGAAGACGGAGCTGATGGGTTTAAAGAGTCGGAGGTGTCTGTCTCTCTGGTTGTCACTCGGTTCAGATTTTGGGCCTCGAGGTGAGCTGGGGCCCCCCCACAACCTCCCCTTATCCATGTCAGGTGACCTTTAACCTTTATTTTCTTTTTTTTTTAGGGTAAATGAGCTAGTTAAATTTTGGCTGAGAGCTCTGCAGCTTGTAGTCTGTCTTTGCTGTCCTGTGCTGTCGCTGTAAAGTATCTGACTTCAGGACAAACGGCCTTCAGCAGCAGCAGCAGCGTCACATTCCCGCTGAGGATGAATTATTCAGCCACACTCTTCGCGTCTCCATTGTCTTCATTGTCATTTTTTTTTTTTTTTGTCGTAATTTTTCTCCGGCTAAAGCTGCCTAGCTAACAGACTGTAGACTGAACACTGTATCTGCTGGTGAAACTTTACATGATTCTGTAACTCTGTACTTTTTATTTTGTTGACTCTGTGTTTGAACTAAACTTTAACTGTTGGCCCGCCTGTTTCTGATGTACACACTATGTAGAGAGATGGACCTGCTGACACCACGCCATGGTCCAACTTTGAATAGAAATACTGTGATGATGGAGCCTGATGTGTGCCTGAGTGTGTGTGTGTTGTATGTGTATGTATGTGCGTGTGTGTGTGTGTGTGGACACGCAGTCAGCATTTGTTTTGATGAATAAAAAGGCCAAATGGAAATTGAACTGAGGCTGCAGAGTGTTTTTAATGTGTCGCAGGAGAGGCCGGCCTGAGGTTTGTTAGATAATTAGACGTATAAAGAACCGACGCTAAAGTTCCTCTTCAGGTTAAAGTACGTTAACTGTAGAAATACTCAGATATACTTAAGTAAAAGTAATATAGAAATATAACTGTAAAAGTCATATTCAAGATCTCACTTGAGCAATATTATGAATGGCAAAATGTTTTTAATATATTAATGCGATAGTGCTTTTTGGGCACAATGATCCTTTTTAAGAGTTATACAATTTTACAGTACATAGGATTTCAGTATTGTATATTATTGGATAGCTTAATCCAAATTAATCATGTACGTTGTAACGATGAATGTAGTTGAGTACATAAACTGTTAAAACACTAGTGGAAGAAGTGCTCAAATAAAGTAAAAGTAGAAATAACACTAAAAATACTTTTACAAATTAAAGTCTTACATTCAGAATTTCAAAATTGGATCAAATCAAATCAAAATCAAATTTATTTATTTAGAGCCCAAAATCACAAACATTCGTTTGCCTCGGAGGGCTTTACAATCTGTACAGTTGTGACACCCTCTGTCCTTAGACCCTCGAACCGGGTCAGGAAAAACTTCAAAAAAGCCTTTATGGGAAAAAGAAGAAACCTGAGGAAGAGCCACAGATGAGGGATCCCTCTCCCTGGGACGGACAGACGTGCAATAGATGCCACATGTACAGAGAACATCATCATCAGTCATATATGGAGTTAAACATGGGTCGTAATAAACTGTAGATAAACTGAGTTCATGGGTTTAGTCCATGTGTGAATTTCACTTGAGTAAAAGAGGGAACAGTAAAATGTACTTTTTGAACAGAATGGTCCCTTTTAGAGTGATATTCTCATACACAGTCATATTTGAGTGTTATTACTGATGCTTTAATGTTACAGCTGGTTTAGTTGGAGCTCATATGAACTACTTTATATATATGGATATGGTTTATTGTCATATTTTTATTTAATGAATCATATTTCATAAATATGTAAAATCCTAATTAAGTAACTCCAGCGGTCAGATAACTTTAGTAAAATACAAGTAATATAACCAAACATGTTTTACTAAAACTGAATATTTCACTGGCTCATGGTCCCAGGTTATAAACTGTATGATGATGGTTCAGTGGTTTTTCAGGTGAAGTTTTATTTGTTGAAGCAGTTTGAAGTTTTGATTATATTATGGAAGGTGTCGTGACATTGTCTGTTTACAGATTAGGAGTTCTTTCTCACTACGGAGGCATTGAACACTATATTTCCCACCTCTTTAATAATTTATTGATCACCAGTAACTAAAATCAGTCAACTTCTGTGCTCCTTCACGTCTTCAGCTATTGATGACCTCCGACTGATTTGTCGCGATTCCCTATTGGACACCACCGAGAGTTGTCTTTGAATCCACGCTCGCCATTGGCCACCTGTGCTGTCAATCAACTCAGAGGCGGGAATAGGAAACATTCCTGTTGAAAGAGAAAGTGTCCAAGATGGCGGTGTAGCTGTGCCTGCTGGCTGGAAAACAAAAGAGACGGTTAGCCTGCGGTTAGCCTGCCCACTCAGCCCGGTCTGTCCTCCGCCACAGCACCGCCACGCACACCCGGACCCGGCCACGGCGGGGTGGGAGGACACATCCGCGCCGGCAGCCGGGAGAAACACATCGAAAGTACAATGCTTTATGTAAATCTGTCCAGGCTAGCCACCGAGCTAACCTAGCCTAGCTTAGCCGCGGTTAGCCGTGAAACACAGTGTAAACAGCTAGCGGCTAACCTAGCCTAGCAGTGGTGGCAGCTAGCGGCTAACTGCCTTGTCTAGCCGCGGTTAACTGGGAAACTGTTCGCAGCTGGCCGCTAGCCTAGCCTAGCAGTGGTTAGCCGTGAAACACCTTGTTAGCAGCTAGCGGAGGATCAGCTGTTTGTAGCTGTAGGAAGAGCGGACAGCGACACTGTCACAGTAAGTCAATTTTTAAACCCTCATTAAGCTTCAAATGTCTGGGAAACTGTTGTTGTTGTGTGTGCTTGTGACGGCCGTGTTGTTTTAATATTTAATGATACTAAAAAATAAAGTGTTCATTAGCTTAAGTTTGTGAAGAAGAAGAAAGAGTTGTTAGCCAGCTAGCATACAGCTAATACCGAGGCTAAGTGGAGTTATAATAAAAAGTTTCGGACGAGTTGTTGTGTTTTCCCCGGTTATGGTGCTCCCTCCGCGGGGAGAACACTCCTGTAGCGGGGGCACGGAGGCTCTACCGGGGGGCTGACTCTGTCACAGCCCGGTTACCGGCAGCTCGGAGCGTTTTTTTAACGATTTTCTTAGCTTTTAACTTTGATTTGTGAGTGCAGGAATGTGCTAACTTCTGTGATCCCATCTGGGTTAGTTTCATGCTCGCACTCCTCTAAGTTTTATTCATTAATTATTGATTAAATGCACATGTTTCTAAAGGGTTTCTAGTGGAAATATTGGGTTTTTGTTTGGGATAAATCCGATGTTTGTGTGTTTAATTCTGGGTGAAGCTGCTGCTCTGTAACACACAGCAACTTAAAGTGCTGTATTTAAGAAATAATAATTAAAAGGGTTAAATGAGGAGGCTGGATGGTTTTGCACCCACAAATGTTAATTTTCCTCTCCGGCAGTGAGTGAAGGCCGTTAGCAAGACAAAGGTCGCCTCCATGGAGCCAGCACAGGAGGCTTTGTAAAGGGGGGGTGACAGAAACACACTAATTCAGCAGTTTATGGACGAAACCTGAGGCCGGAGTTGATTATTGATGATGGCGGATTTTGTTAGACCGCGACACAGCGCGGTGATGGAGAGGCTCCGCCGGAGGATCGAGCTCTTCAGGCAGCATCACAACAGCTGCGAGAGCCGCTACGAGGGCGCGACGCTGGAGCGGCTGGAGCTGGAGAGGCAGCACACCTTCACCCTGCACCAGCGCTGTCTGCAGGCCAAGGCCAAGAGGTCCAACAAGCACCGGCACACTCACACCACCGGGGGGGACCAGGCCGGCCAGAGAGCACCAGGCAGCGGGGCAGCGGGAGGCGCAGAGCCCGGGGACAGCGGAGCGACGGCGGCGGAGCAGAGCAGGAACAGCACGCTGATAGCGGTGAGTGAGCAGCGGGCACTGAACGCAGCACACACCGGCCCATACACACACCAACAACACGTCAGGTTATAACTGATGTTTGGACACTGAACACACTGTACACTGATCAATAAACCAACAATAGGTCGGATTATATCAGGTCAGGTTTGATGTTAGGGCTCTGAGCACAACACACACAGATCAGTACATACACCAGTGACAGGTCAGATCATGTCAGGTCAGATCTGATGTTAGGACACTGAACAGAACACACGCTGCTGAATATATACACCAACAACATCTGATATTACAGGTTATCAGATTATATCATGTTGTTATTGATGTTAGTCCACTGAACACACCACTCAGCTGATATCTGTCCTTTACAGTCTGTTTTAATCAGTTTAGTGTGAATTGCTTTACATTAATGCAACGTGTGTGTTATGATAGTGATGGTGCAGACTGCTGTGTGCCAACATGATGTTTGTGATACCTGATTTTATTTGTTGGCAGTGAAACTGTCGCAGGCTCACAAAAAAAACGATGCTTGAAAAACACGTAGACAGAAAATCACACAAATAAAAATTGTTCAAAATACAGGAACACAGTCATTTGCTGAAGCTGTTGATCAGTGAATCCAGGTGAAACCTGTGTGTGTGAGGGAGAGACAGAGGAAGTGTTGTTTTGTGGTGTCTCGTCATGTGACTCTTCAGTCAGGTTGTGGTTTCTTTGGACTGGTTTGATCCTTCAGATCTTCTTCTCACTCCTGACCTTTGACCTCTGTCCCTTTTTGTTTTAATATTTATTTCAGTATTGGTGCTAGAGTAATTATTGAGTGATCAATTATCAGTTTTATTTTTAATTTAATTTAACAGACTGTTGGCTCTGAAAAGATTTATTCTTCTTCTTATTAAACTATGTCTAGATGAAACCTGATTAAATTCAGTAGCCAGACCTGCTGTCACATATTAATCGATTCTCAATAACTGAATCTTAATGATCTATATTTCCTCATGTTGTTTAAGGTTTATTTACACATATTCAAATCTTCACTTCAGTCCCACACAACTCTTATTTTTAAATCTTTATAAAATATACGAGAAGTTTACATGATCAAAACTTTAGAATGATATCATATTTAAAAAGCTCATCTCATGTTTGAGATATAAAATATTGAGGTGTGGAGTTATAAAACCTCACAAGGAAACACTCAAATACTGTTTCTGTATTTTCAGTTTTCATAAAACTCTCATTCTGTGAAGAGGGTAGCAGGTTAGTTTGCAGGTTTACTCCTCCTCTGTATTACAACCCATTAAAGTCATCACACGCTATATGAATTGTGTGTGTGTTGGTAGAAACTCGTCTGAGAGGAAACAGTGGAGCGTGGAGTCTGTCTGACTCATCGAGGTACAAACAGGCTGCAGGTCATCATCAGGACTGAACCTGCCTGATGTCGTAAAAGTAAAGCTCCAAGATCCAGAAAAAAAAACAAACTGACCCACAGAGGAAAAATCCAAGCTCGCATAAAACGAACCTGTTCATGGGTGAAAAGGGTTGTGTTCATATTAGTGTATCCCGGATGTTTTTGTAGAGACTGTTTCCACTGTCAAAACAACATAAAACGACTAAATCTCTTCTTCTTCGTCCAGTCAGGAAAACATCCTGCGAGACAGACAGCCGGCTGATAAAATCATTAGTTCATAGTTGCAAAAATACTTAATCACACAAAGTCTCTCAGAAAGTCTGATGTCAGACAACTTAAGGAGTATGAAATGTTGATTTAATTAGATCTCATAAACTTTACACGAGTGAACCAGCGGTCACTTTCAAGCTGCTGATAAAATCTAAACTTTATCAACAAAATCAACATAAAACCAGATTAATGGCAGCAGCTCTGCGATGATCGGTCGTATTGGTGTTTAAAATGAGTGGCCACAGAGGAGGTTAGAGATGGGTATCAGTATTATATTTTCTAAAAGCTCAGTTCACCTCAAACCTGCAGGTTAACATTCACACTCTTACGGGTGTTTGGGAAAAGAACCACAATGATTTAGTCCAGACTGAAATGGAAAAGTTCACAAATTCAGCCGGTTTATTGTGGACGTACTCCTTTAAGATGTTTAGATTTAATAAGAGGTCCAAAGGGTCTTTAGGAGGCTCTGCTTTACACTGAGGAGTGTCTGTGGGTCTGTAGGATGTCTAACAGTCCTTTAGGAAAACGTATCAATGTTTATCATCATATATAATTAGATCATCCTACCAGTTAGAAGAGTCTCTTAATGACGGAAGAACCCAGATGGCTCTTTAGTTTAACTTTAAAAAATAGTCCATTAACATAAATAGAAAATCATGATGTAAACATGCTGTATCTACCTGAACTAAACAATAGTAGTTAGTGTTTATGTGGGCGGACGACACAGATTTGTGTCGTCACACTCAGCATGGCCTGCTTCCCTCTCAGGTGATGGAAAAGATTCGTTCTGTTTCCCAACAACTGTTTGTTTAGCTTCAGAGGACGACTCAATCTCACTTTCACTGTAGATTTCCAGCTCCTCGGTTCCTCTCAGTGTTTTCGTCCTTTCCTGGAGACATCTCTGAGAGCTGAAACAACACTTTGTGGTTGAAAATTAGCCTGTCCAAGCTGAAACCTTCAGACTGAGTGTTTCTGCCATGTGTCGGGGTGTTAGATTTCTCCATATGATGTAAAAATGTCCACAGTTTATCATCCTTATTGATGATAATTTAATCATCTGATAACCTGTGGCTCCTCTGTGTTTCTATATTTAGCCTCATATTAAAAGTGACAGGAGCGCTCCGCACTCTGTCTGTTCAGAGTTCAGGTTTGTTTCTGAATCTCAGCGGGGACAAACACCGACTGGAGTCTTGAGAGGTGACTCAGTCCCAGCAGAAACCCTCCACCGCCCCCTCACCGCTGACTCATCACTGCGAGGTCCTGGTTGCTCACGCTGTCAGGAAACGCCTTGTTCTCGCTCTGCTGCGTGTCCACAGCAGGCGCCGCTGAGGGGGCGGGGGCCAAACCATCTCTGCAGAGCTGCCATTGGCTGCTCTCGGCATTGATGTCACTTTCCAGAGGTCAAACACTGAATGTTTTCCCACAAACACCAGCAGAGCTCAGATAATATGACAGGACAACATCAATACTTTAATATAAAAACAAGGTCAACTGTAGAAAGAGAGCGAGAACCACAACAAAGATCATTTTATTAAAGAGATTAATGAGGCAGCGACTGATCACTTCAACGTGGATTCAGTAGATCTTTATAGTTTACTGCTTTAAACTCCAGTTAATTTCTTTTAGCTTTGCCAGTCATAGATAATTACTAATGCAGAGCTGCACAAAGAATATAATATGTTTGTGAGGTGGATGTGTTGGTCAAAAAAAATGTCAGTGTCAAAGCACCAAAAACCAATCTCGTTTATTAAGTAACTTCATGGTAAATAAATGAATAGACTCCTTCATGGGATTATTTGTTGTGGGTACTATGAAGTATTAAGTGGCATAAATATAGGACAAACAGACAACAAAACATTTATGTCTTGCGTTTCTGTTAGATCCCTGCGGACCTACACTAATATTATTTATCAGCCTTCTCACATTTCTGACTGGTTCAAGAAGATTCTGAGTGAAAACTGAAGAAAAGACACAATAATTATAAAATATTTCTGTTGAAAACATGCAGTCGGAGTGCGATAAGCTGACGTAAACTCAGCAGATATTTTGGATTTCTGTGGCAAAGGGAGAGCCAGCAGTTCAGGATGAGTCACTCCAAAGATATTTGGAGGCCTTTATTTATTCAACTGTAATGTTAAATATGCAGACTTCTTTGTTTTAGCCATAACAACAGCTTTCAGGATCCTCACATCATCATGTCTATAAAACACCCCTCTATAGTTTTAATCATCGTCTGTTTCTACCGTCTGTCTGTTTTCTCTTACTGTTTGTAGTGTTGGTGTCATAATTCATCTGAAATGACACCTAAAGCTGAACAAACACGAGCCAACGTGAAGCTGAGAACGAAACTCAGTCCAGGTTTCAACTCTGAAACTGTTTAGATGCCAAATAAATAAATGTTTGTGTGTTAAGTTAGTTTGATTATTTAGTCAATCAGACATGATAAATACTGCAAATTAGAACCTCCAGAGCCAAGGTTGTCTTCTTAAACCTGTTTTGATTGGAGAGATATTTATTTGATATGTTTCATTCAGTGTGAACACATCCCAGCATCTGTAACCAGACAGTTTTCATTTTATACTCTAAATTCACTTCCCCCAAATGTTTGAAGTTTGAATCACTTTAAAACTTATTAACACAACTTTCACTAGTATGATCAGAATCAGTTAAAATAATACATGTAGTAATAATAGTAGTATCAGTATCAGGACGATCTGACTGCCGACAGTTTGACCTGACGGGCGAAGCTGTCTGCAGACTCCAAGGACTCAAATACCCAGAATGCAACTGGTGGTTGGTGCAGTGGCTTTGTGTGTCTGTCAGGACCCCCCCCCGATCCTCCCTGTAGATCCTTTGTTGTACCCCCTGCCCACCACCACCACACACACACACACAGTCCTGTATCCAGGATCCTGTATCCACAGGGCAACGCGGAGGCGGAGCAGTATTTCAGGTTTCAGAAGTTGAGTCACCAGTTTCCTTTTCCTCAGGGCAGACTCCCCCCCCCGCTCTGTAATGTTCACCCCCCTTCACTCTTTAATGTTCCTGCTCATCTGTTTTTGCACAAAACGTTCAGCACATTCAACTTATTTTATAAATGTATCGATTAAAACCGCAAAAACTGCAAACTACAAGTTTTATTTTGTTCAGCCATATAAGAGACTTTCAGTTTACTTTCCACCAGAAAACAGAATATAAGAAGCACATTTCTGCTGAAAAACATTTCTGCAATGATCAGTGGATTATTAAAATGATAAAAATCAATAGGCTAGTTGATTATTGAACCAATCTTTGCAGCTTTGACACACACTGATCATCCAAATCAAACATTTAAAGAACTTCAGTGTTTTTCTTTGATTGTGGCACATTTTTATGTTTTCCTCCATGAAATGAAAACAGTATATTATGAAGACGAGTCTACAGTTAACTGTGTACAGTCAGTATATGAAATTTGAATGAGTCGACATCGTCACCAAAGTTCCCAAACAATGTTCACACCTCGATGGCAGAGTGTGAGCAAACAGGAAGACACCTGATGAGAGTTTGTAGGTTCACACGCTCATTCAGAAATCAGTGTTTTCATTGAAACTACAGATGAAAAAAAAACGCATTCACGAGAGAGCAGGTGAGTGAGAAACCCACTGAACAGCGTCTGATTTTTTTTTTTTTTTGTCCTTTCACTTTGACGAGGTGATATTGATGACAACACTGACCCGTCCTTTCACCCACACGTTTTTATATCTGTGCTATGAAGGGCTACACTCTGCAGGGAAACAGTCACTAAATTGTTTGAAAAAATGTCATCACACAAAATGATGTTTGTCTTTATTGACTTTTGAATCCGTGCGTCCAGTGAAGTCATCGGGGCTGCCGAGGTCGTTTCTGCCATTTTGGCACCCGTCGGGCTAATCAGGAAATTCTCTGAATGTTTGGAGGGAGTCGTCACCTTTCTCCACACTGACAGCGCTCGCTGCTCACAAAGCTAGAACAAGCTTTTATCTCGTGTTTGTTTTTCTTCACCTCTGACTCGTCCTTGAGGAGAGTTTTTATTCATCAGCTGTTAATAAACACGTTGGTTATCTGAGGACACGTTCAGACGTTCATGTTTCACTCAGGATGAACTGTGAGAACATTGTCGATTATCTGACTTGTCATCCAGCACCATGTATGTATGTGTTCAGTCACCACACATAATAATACAACAACAATATAGATAATGTAAACAAAATCAACAGTATATTTGTTAAATAGTGACTGAAAATGCTCAGGTAGAAGCAAAAACTGATAAATACCAACAGATATTCTTTCAGACAGTTTTTCAATTTAAGCTACCCTCCAAAAAAAGTGAAAAATATATAATTAACTCTTCTAAACATCCAAAATGTCTCTGCTCTAACTACACGTGTTTCATAATTTAACTCCAACAATAGTAATGATCTCTCTTTAATTTCTTAATGGTAAAATTACAAATATGTCTCAAATCATAACTCTCCTTTACTAAAAAAAATTTTGAACACCATCTAGAAGTGACTTTGATTTTTTTTTTCTGAACAATATTTGCATTATTTTGTAATATACCAAACCAAATTTAGTGTGATCGTATTGATCAGCCTTATTGACAAGGCTAATTTATGTAGGAAGACTAATGAATTTATAGTTATTTAAAGGTCAGTATGTCCTGGACTTGGTTGTCACTCCGTCTGTCGTAGACCTTCTGATCCGTGTCCGTGTCCAACAAAAACAAACTGTAAATATTGTAAAATGTTTGAGAAAGCAGGCTTTTCAAAATGGTAACTGAAATAAAATGCTCTGAATACTCGACCAATCAGAAATGTTCAGCCGAAGTTCCTTTACTTTCTGAAAAGTACTACACCCCCCGAGCAGGGACTTCTTTGGGGGGTAAAATAATGTCCCTGAACTTAATTTAGACCCTTGTCCCTGTGGAGGAAAAGCTCTGAGCTCCTCTTAAGGTTCCTCGTCCAAAACTCAGCTATAAAATCAGTTTTTAAGGCTTCAATAGGAAACTGTTAGTGAGGTGACATTTTAAAGAGCAGAGAGAGCTTCCACCTGTCCGGTCTTGTTGGGGGAGGATGTGATCAGAGCCCGCGTGAGGATCAGCTGATGTGGAGGAAGTTATTGAATGTTCCCGTCGGGTTCGGCGTTTGAGCTGCCTGCAGAGTGGACAGATGTGATCTGCTGACTGCTCTGAGGAAGCTCTTTGTTATCGGCGTTATGTAAGCCCGCCTGCAGCTGATTCTATTAACGGCAGCAGCTCAGAGGGTCTCTGCTGCGACGTCTGCTGGTTCACTCTGTCCACTCGGCTGCAGCACCCCCTGCAGCTGCAACACCGACCCTGCACTCACTGAAATAGAAACTCTGTCATGGTCCAACAGCTGGTTTTGTTCCTCAGCACTCCCAGATGACCAGATGTCTAAATTAAGGCCTCTTTAATAGTTGTGATCTAAAATAATCAGATTCATCTGCAGCTGTTTTGACCATTGATCCGTGATACACCTGAATATGTTAAACTGTTGGTCAGACTCCTTTGGGCTCTAAAAGATTGATATAGTCATGAGATAAGCAAAAATAATCAGCCAACTAATTGATCATGAACATAATTGTTAATTGCAGATTTCCAGGAATTAAACACGGTTAAAAAAACAACCTAATGGAGACAGATTAAAACAAGAAAGAGATGGAAATTTAGTAGAATAAACTTTTCTTTTAAAGCAAAATGTCAAGTTTTAGTAATTTACATGTTTATTATTTCTATATGAACCATGAAAGTGCAGAGCTTTGACATGTCTCTACAGAAAGCTTAAATCTTGTTAATAATATGGTTTATAAAATGTGTTGTAGTCTGCTGAAATTGTTCAGTGGGGTTCAGTTTGTTGCTCAGAGACACTTCAACAGCGTTGTTGTTCCACAGTGTTTGTGGTCTTGTGAAGATAAAGTGTTGTTGCTGTTAATAACTGTGTTGTTTCTGTTTGTTTCTTCAGCTGCAGGAGACGGTGAAGAGGAAGTTGGAGAGTGCTGGTTCTCCGCTGGGCAGAGATCAGATCAATGGTTTCAGCGATGGTTTCCCCCCCAATAAGAAAGCCTGTCTGGACAACGGCACCACCAATGGCTCCCCGCTGGACTCCAAGCTGGGGCTGAGTGACACCCTGAACTCTAACGGGACTCACGGGCCGACGGGGGAGTCCGCCGACGGTGGCAGGGAGTCGGGTTCAGACTTCCATCGGAAGGAGATGAAGCAGGAGCCCGACGACATCCTGCCCATCATGCCGCCGTCAGGGGGGGGCAACAACAGCCTGTTTCCGGACCTGAACCTGAACGAGCAGGAGTGGACGGAGCTGATGGATGAGCTGAACTGTACTGTGGCCTACGAGGACATCCAGGACATCCTCAACGACGGCTTCGAGGACCGCAAAGACCCCCTGGAGCTGGCGCCGACTCCGGGCGGTGCTGGGGGAGGAGGAGCCGGAGGAGCGTCAGGAGGTGGGGGGGGCCAGTCGTCCCAGAGTATGCTTCCTCCAGATCTGGTCAGCGTGAAGGCCGAGTTCTCGCCGGCCTCGATGGCTTTCGAGCAGGACTCTCGCACCGGCTCCCCCCACGTCAGGTCCACCTCCTCTGGGCCCCCTCCTCACCCACCCCACCAGCTCCCCCGTCGCCTCCTCCTCCGCCTCCTCCCCGGCTCTGCCCCCGTCCCAGCCAGCTCCTCCCCCCAGGCAGCTTCAGCCTCCCCCTAACCACCTCCTTCCTCCGGGGCCCCCAGTGCCCAAAGACCTGTCCCCCGCCCAGCAGCTCCAACAGCTGGCTGCACAGCAGCAGAGAGCGCAGCACCTCCACGGCCAGATTCAGCACAAACAGCCACAGCCTGGGGCCAAGTTCCACAGCCAGGGGCCCCACGCCCACCCCCCGCCCTGGCCCCAGATGGCCAACACCTCTCAGAGCCCACTAGGGGGCCCGTTTGGTATGGACAAGCCCACGAGCCCCTCCCTGTACCCGCAGGACTTCAACCCCAACGCCCAGAAACAGCTGCTGATGCCCGGCCAGCCCAACAAAGGCTCCCCGAAGACGGGGGCCGGCGGCTACATGCCGGGGCCCACCGGACACCCCAACATGATGGGGCACCCAACCCCGGGGCCGCCGCTCAGCCAACCGCCCACTCCGGGGGCTCAGGCCACGGTCGCCATGCTCAACTACAACAACACCAAACCTCTGTCGCACTTTGAGGCGGGGCCCGGGCCGCCACGGCCCCCCAACACCCAGAGCCAGAACAGGATGGCCCTGGTGGCTCTGATCAGACAGCAGCAGCAGAGCAAACAGAAGAACATGAACTTCAGGCAGCACATACCACACACACAGGTAAGAAAACACACCTGAATCAGCACCAAGCACCTGCTGAGGCCCCGACACGCCCACAGGGAGGAAACAAAGGTGAAACGGGAGTGATGAATAAATATATAAACAGATTTAACAGTATAAAGACATGTAAAAAATATGAGGACAGATTCTGGGAAAGCGACTCAAGACTCTAGAGTTTAAACGTCTGATAAAAATAAAACAAACTGCGGTCACCAGCAGAGGGATTATTGTTTTGTGTTTTAGGAAAATCCTACTTGTTATACCTTTAAAACATGGAGGATCATTTTTGACTATATGTTAAAAATATGTGACATAAAATAGATTTTTTTATATTAGGGCTCCACTGTGGTATAAGTTTAAAAATAGACTTTTCTGTAGTTACTGACTTAATTAGTTGTACCTTTTTTTAAAGGTATTTAATTTGCACTGTAGTTTTATTTTAGAGTGAAACAAAGTTTAGTTTTCTGTACATTTAGAGCAGGAAAAAGATGGTTAAATAATTGTTATGAATGACTTTAGTCAGTTCAGTGAGATGTAAAATAATCTGTAATTGTGACCTGATGAAGGTTTAATGTAAGTTATTAAACGGATTGTGTAGTTTCAGTGTTATCATCACAATGTGACCATAATAACAACTGAGCAGAGCGATCAGACTGTTCCTGCCCCACTTTCATAACCAGGCAGCACATTTCCTACACACACACACACACACACACACACACACACACCACTTCAGATCTCTTTCATGCATAATTTTTCAGACCTAGAGATTAGAATAGATATTTAATTTGATTTAAATAACATTGATATTAAATAAGACTTATAAAAACCTGGAGGTGTCATTTGAGGTGTTCACAGATCAGATCAGAAGCTTTTTTTGTTGTCGTTTGAGGTGAAGTGCTTAAAACAGGTAAAGGACACAGGTAAAAGTCAGTTTAAGTGAGAGTCCTGAAGGAGGAGAGGCCGATCAACAGGTGGAGCGCTTTACTGGTTTAATTTGGTAGATTAAATGTTGTATTGGTTTAATTCAGTAGATTAAATGTTGTAGTAGTTTAATTCAGCAGATTAAATGTTGTAGTGGGTTAATTCAGTAGATTAAATGTTGTAGTGGGTTAATTCAGTGGATTAAACGCTGTACTGGTTTATTTCCAGTCGATGCTGCCCACCACAGAGCGGTCTGTGGTGAGTCGGCCTTTGTTGTGTGCTGCTCGGGCCTGTCGGGCCCCTCGCTTTAACTCCAGACTGTGTTGGTGAAGCAGCTGGTTGCTAAGGCTCTGTGGGGGGGTCGGGGGGGCGCGTTGACAAAGCAGCCTTTCATATTCTCCCTCTGTATTTAAATATGGCTGCTGCACACGGGACGCTCTGTTCCTGCTGCACTCCATCATTACTGAGCTGCTTCAGACTTTTTGTCCTGTCAGGCCTCCGTATTTCTACTTTGTGGTACTTTATACTTCAACTCCACGACATTTTAGAGCCACGTATTGTACTTTTAATACTTTCCTTTGATAACTTAAGTTACTGTTTAGATTCAGATTATTAATACACACACACTAATAAATGATGAAATATTGATGAAACCATCTGCAGAATATAAAAATTATTAAAAAATTATCTTTATCAGCAGTATTAATCAATAATCATATTTTGTTCTGCATAATGAGTATTTTTACTTTAGGTATTTATTGTGATGCTAATGCTACTTTAGTGGAGTAAAGTAAATGAGTTCAACACTTTATTTCACTACTAAAGATGCATAAATTAACTGAGTGAGTTGAACAAATATTATTTATACCAGTGATCTTTCCTCCAACGCCACCTTCAGGACAAATTTCACATAAACAAGATATATATATATATATATATATATATATATATATATATATATATATATATATATATATATATATATATATATATATATATATATATATATATATATATATGCACCTTTTTGATTTCAAAAGAAGCTCAAATTATATTTTACACACTTTTAAACATTTTGACAAACAATTTTAAATGCAGTAAAAACTGGAGAAATTAAATCATTTGAGTGAGATTCAATAAAATAGATGTATTTTCTCTGTAGTCCTGGAATATCCTGGCATTTGACAGGATATTCCAGGTGGCCAAAGTCAGGAAATATAATCTGTTAACTGTTCAGTAAATCGTTCCCAGTTATTTTAATGCTTCTAGACTTTAACAACCTTTATTTAAAGGTAGTAAAAACTTAACTTGTGTTTCTGTCAGGACCAGAACTCGTACCCAGCTCCGCCTCACGGCCCCGCCAACACGATGACGTCTGCACCCGCATAAACAACGCCATGACCTCCCAGCCGGGGGCGAACGCCATGGTAACAGGTAACCACGGTAACGCAGTGTACCTGAGCAACGTGGCGGCAGCGTTGGCGTTGAAACAAGCAGCAGCAGCAACAACAACAACAACAACAACAGCATCAGCAGCAGAAGCAGCAGCAGCAGCAGCAGCAGCAGTACTTACAGAGACAGCAGCTGATGGCTGACCAGGTACGTTAACACGATGTGACAACAACACACAACGTTTTAAATAAACACAGCCAATATTTATCACTCGGAATCAGACGGCTATGATGAGGGGGAAGAAGGAATTAAAAATGTTAAAGCAGTGACTCAGTAAGTTTAAAATACTGGATTTAAAACATCTAACATCTTTTCAGGTTTGTTTTTCTGCGTTATTAAATAGATGTTGTGTCATTATTCTCACCAATGAACATTATCTGGAGAAATTCAGTCAGCTACCAAGCCTTCATATTATAAATAACAATGATAAAAAAAATATAATTTAATATAGTTAATCTTCTTCACTTGATAAGGAAACCGAGTGGACTCTTATCCAAAATGGTCCCTTAAATACATTTAACAGTACACTAACAACAGAAACATGAAAAATGCTCCAACATTTAAAGAGTTCAGTCGCTTCACTTCTCTTTTTACCACACAGGTGATAAATGATGAGTCTGTGATGAGTTTGAGTTGATGTCAGTGTTCAAACCTGCGATTGAGCCTGTGTCAGCATGTCTCGTTTCAAACACTAGAGGGAGCTGTTTGAATGTGTGTCAGACTGCAGAGGTTTCATATTGTTTGTTTATATTGTTTTAACCAGGTAACTTATGTGTTTTCTCTCAATAACTTAACACTGTCTGTCCTGAAAGTTGTTTAGTTTATTTTATTTTATTTTATTCTGTCTGTCTGTCCGTCCAGGAGAAGCGGCAGCAGGACCAGCAGCTGCAGAGACACCTGACTCGACATTCCCCCCCACAGTACCAGGACCAGCCGGGACCGCCGGCCAATCAGAACCCTTTCCCACAGCCGCCAGTCAACCAGTTTACAGGTACGACAAAGTCACTTCATTCATTCATTCATTCATTCATTCATTCATTCATTCATTCATGTGGCTTCAGCCCATCATCAGCACCAGCAAAGCAATAAGACAAATTATTATCTGATTATAATAATTAAATACATTTAAACATACATGCTGGTTTAAATAACACCTTTCTTTAGATTTCATTATGTTTCTGTCGTCATTACAAAGGAAGCAGATTCTTTTATCTTCCAATAATCTTATCATTTCTGGTATTGATCAATCTAAAACATCCTGCCTGTGCTTTCATTCAACACTTTTCCAGTTTGAGTTCTCTTTAAATTCTAATAAATATCAGATTTATATCTGAGCTCTCTGTGACACTTGAACCTGAACTTTCAGGTTTTTCAGCCTCTGAAGTCAAATCAAATTATGTGACAGAGTCCAAGTGTCTGATAGAAAAATCATATTTAAAGGATTATAGAAACATCTGATGGATAATCAATACGTACGTTGATTATTAATCCCCTTTCAGAGTAATGGTCATCCAGCCTCATTGAGACAATAAAAGTTCTTTGTTACAAACTGAATCTTTCTGAGTTTTCTGATGTAAATTAAATATAATCTAAATCTATGAAAACACATTTAAAATTAGATTTTAACCAGATTTCTTAAGCATGACGTGTAATTCAGTGACAGCTGAAACCAACTGTGTAAAATTTATATTAAAGAAAAGACAAACAGTCGGAGCTGCTGTTTGATAAGATAAAACATTTTACAGCCGTCAGTCTGTTTGGCTGCTGCAGCTTGTTGTTGTGACGTTTACACAAACACTTCCCTGTCCATCAGTGAATGTAAATGACGCTCGCCGCTGATTTGAATGGAAAATAACAGACTGAACAGTTTGAGCTCGGCTCACTCAAACTTCGATGTAACGTTCAGCTGTCGTCTGTGTTCAGTAACCTCCGAGTGCTCAAATGATTGATAACAGCTGATCAATAAGAAACCGTCAGACTCCCGTTTGACAGCAGCGTTTACGAAACACTTAAATGGAAGTAAAACGGTGAATAGGAAATACGAGCAGAATAATCATTGATTAGAAAACTGTTTGTTTCTCTGATAGGAACATTTTCTGCTTTTTTCTCACAAACTGAATCTTTGACTTTTCTGTTGAAACGAAACAATGTTTGTTTAAAGAAACTGAAATTATTTTCTGATATTAATAAAATGATGGTTGCAGCTGTTTAACGTGAATAAATGACAGAAGTGATTTTGATTCTGGAGTTTACAAACTGTTTTTCTTCACAGCCTCCTCTCAGCCAATGGGCAGCGTCGGCGCCATGGGAGGCCCCGCCCCCGGATCCCAGCGCATGTTCCCTCAGAACCAAAGCATGATGGGAATGAACATAGGTCAGGGTGGAGTGCCTGCAGGCGGCGTAGCTCTGCCCCCGGCCGCGAGTCAGGCTGACATTAGTCTGTCGTCCTGCGGGGGCGGAGGGGGCGGGGCCGGCGTGGACGTCCAGCAGGTGCTCTACAACAACATGAACCTTCATCAGTCCCACCCGCCCCCCCAGCCCGGCCTTCAGCGCCAGCCTCTGGGCCCCATGAGCGCCGCCTACAGGCAGAACCTCCTGGCTCAGCAGCAGCACCTGAAGGCACAGCCCAACGCCGCCATGTTGAAGCAGCAGCAGCTGGCCGCCGCCCGCATGCCGGGCGCCATGCAGAGCGGTCTGGGCGCCAACCTGCCCGGCTCCATGTCTGGCAGCATGCAGAGCGCTCAGAGCGCCGCCTGGCAACAGCAGCTGGCCAACCAGCCGCCCTCCAGCAACGTCGGCCTGCCCCCCAACGCTTTCAACAACCCCCCCAACGCCTTCCACATGCAGCAGCAGAGTCGCATTCCCAAGATGACGCCCGGCGCTGCCCCCTTTGGTGCGAACCCCGCCGGGCGTCCAATGGGAGGCATGAACCCGGCGCAGATGATGCAGACGAACATGGCGGCTGCCCAGCAGAGGGCGCCGCCCAACCCTCAAGGCCTTGGCCAACCGATGGCAAATCAGCAGCAGACTCAGCAGCAACAGGCCAATCAGAACCAGGCCGTCCTCCCCGACCTGGCGGCGTTCGGACAGCCGCAAGCCAGCGGCCGCCAGGGGCTGCAGTGTAACCAAGGTTACCAGGTAAGCAGGACTGCCAATCAGCAGCAGCAGCAGCAGGTATCATTTGGATACAACGTGGCGTCGGGCAGCTTCGCCGGCGAGAGCGAGCTGGTGGACTCGCTGCTGAAAGGTCAGAGCACCCAGGAGTGGATGGCCGACCTGGACGAACTGCTCGCCAGCCACCATTAATTCAACACACCTGTCTGCACCTGCTGAGCCGCACCTGGACGACCGACCGCTGACGGTCTGCAGCCGCCGGGTAAAGGAAGATGGATTCCTTCCTTCAGAGCGGCGTCAGGACTGTTGTGATCTGTAGAAGAAGATCCAGGCAGGAGGCGGAGCTCTGAACACAAGGCGGCGATAAACGAGACAGTGATCTGTCGTCTGATTTCATCAGAAAATATCAGATATAAAATCACAGAGAAGAAACACGAGGACGTTTGCTTCTCCTGCTGGGAGGTTTTACAGAACAGATTCAGATCTTAAAATCCACGTCAGAGATTTTAAACAGGAAAGAAGAAATTGCTGGTTACTGAATCACACCAGGTTTCATTTGATTCTGCCAGTTTAACGATGAAACGCTTGATGCACAAATACACACCAGGTAGAAGAAAACTCTTCTTATCGTCCAGGTCTGAGAAATTCAACATCAACAGGGTGATAAAATATTAATTCTTTATAGACACACAGTCCGAGGTTAAGTTACTTTAACTGAGCAGAATCATCATCAAGTTTAATCTCGTATTAATATTAATTGATTTGATTTAATTTTGACTGTTTAAAAAAAAAAAGGATGTATTTAATGTTCATTTTAGACGAAGAAATGATGATAAAAATACTGATTTTATGTCGTGGTATTTAAATCTGTCACAACAACAATTAATTCTTTCTAAAGATTCAGTTGACTGAAATAATCAGACAGGAACCTGTTTGGTGAATCAAAAAACACATTTATGTAAAAACACAATTTATAAAGATGATAAACATAAAAACACCAGCAAATCAGCAAAAACAGGATTTTATTTAAAAACGTTTTGATAGTTTCTACCTCGTGTGTGAATCTGTGACGAGCAGCTGATCGATCGGCGTGTTTTTGTTCTGTAACTCTGCAGTGTTTGTCGAACAGACGCTGAACAGAGGATTCGCGTTAAAGACTACTGAAGCTACAGCTCAGTGTTAAACCACTGTACCCGCCCCACAGCGCCACCTACAGGCCGGCAGCTCCGCACGCTCGCAGCTTCAAAACCCTGAAACGTTTCCTCTTTTACAACTTTTCATTTTGTCAGCAGAGACGAAGTGAAAAGTTAAAAAGCAGCTGAATGTTTGAGAAACTTAACGAGCATTAACACAGCTTCATGTCATTTAAAAGGATCATTCTGCTGTTTTTGCATATTTTACTTCCTTCTACAAATCAGATACTTTAAGTTACTGTTCAGTCCATTTTAAATAAAAACCAGATGCAGAGAGGCTCATCACATCACATCCGTCTTCGGGTTTCTAACTGTTGCTTCACCACGACCTGTTTGTGATGAAATTAGAAACAGACGTGACGGCGCCGCCAAATGAAGTCATTTTCATATTGTAGGGAAATATCTGGAAGCGTGTGCTGCTGCAGGACAAATATTTAAATATGAACAACAAAGCAGCGTGTTAGTTCAGGGAAGTGAGCCGCAGTAATGTAAAGTGATTTTTAGTAGGCGACTCGACTTCTCTGAAACTTTCAGCTCAGAAACGCTGGTGGTATAAAGTCCTCAGATACACCAGACTGAAACATACTTCTATTCAGTCTGCTAATCAGAGAAGGTTTCAGTAAAATGTGCAAAAACATGAACGTGTTCCTGTTAACGTGAAGTTTCAGAGGTCGTGACTAACAAAGAACGTTTCACTTCCTGTGAGTGTTTGTTGAAACTCGCCTCAGTTTTCTGACCTGTGAATGAAGTTTTTTCTCAAACACTTCGAACAGGGGAAGCTTTAAACTCCGCTCAGCTGATTTCTCAACGTTTTCCAGACGTCTTGCAGTTTTCAGTAAAAACCAGCAGCAGGAAGTGACGACACAGTTTGTTTCTCCACGCTGCGACCGAGCGACGGTTGTGATGGTTCGGTCTCATTTCCAGATGATTTCTCACAGTTGTTTATGAAGTTGCCTCTGAAGCCGCAGACCAGCAGAACAAATGGCATCGATCTGAGTCTGACTTCAGGCGAAAAGTCCCAATAAACCACAAAAACAAACCCCTAAATGTTCTCGATGTTTTAATCGACTCTTCGGTTTGTCGTCTTCTGAAGCTAAAAGTTCATTTTCTCTTTTTCAAAATCCATAAACGATTCTGAAAAACATTTTCCTGTTTGAAGTTCAGACTTTAGTTTTGAACGCAGTTTGAACTTTCTGATCCGACAGATAAAGATCAGACATTAAAGAGTTTAAATCTTCCCGTCAGAGCGACGAATTTAACGATGAATGTGGATGCAGGTTAGCGTTGAGTCCTCATGGTTCTCATTGTGTAAGTTAGTCGGACATTTGTTGTGCATCCTCGTTCATCGTTCGATCCTTCGCCCGTTGACGTCTGATCTGTAGCCTTTAAGGCGGACTGCGGCCGGTCGTCCTGTTTTAAGGCGGACTGCGGCCGGTTGGTCTGCTATCTACTGTACTGTTTCTGACTCCTTCACAGACGTCGTCGCTTGCAGACGTGTTTATTCGTCGTTAGAAACCATCATTTTTTGTGTTTTCATCCGAACGGCTGTCGAATCTTCCGGCCTCACTCGGCCTCCCGGGGTGTTTCTGTTGTGAAGGGGCTCTGTGTAAATGTCTATAAATATATTTTTTGTATGTATGCCTTTCCTAATGATCTGGAGAAGATAGATGTTATTTTTATATATTGCAGCGGATTTTTTGTAAGTATTTTATACTTTTGATATGGTTCTCTCTAAAACAAGAGTATTATGTAAATATAGTTCTTTAGAAACAAGATGGCTGCCTGTTTCTTGTGTGTGTGTGGAGCTGATTTATCATCCTTTGGGGGACACATTTCTGACTTGACATCAGTAAAAAAAAAAAAAAACAGGCTGATTTTTGGGTCAGTGGTTAATGTTGAGATAAGTCTTATAGAAAATAATAATAAATCTATTGAAAACGGACTTAAATGAAATTATATGAAGAGATTATATATTTCTCAGATCTTCTTCCTTTTGAAAAACATCAATGATAATCTCACCTCTTCAGGAAGAGGATGTTCATTTTCACATAATTTCCAACAAAGTTCCCTGTAAAAATAATGTAATGTGGTAATAACTAAATGCAAATGGCCTCAAATGAACTTCAACATTTAAACCAGAGTAAATATTTATCCATCAGTTGTTTATTATTTGACCTTATTAGCTGACCAATTAATCACATTCAGTATGAGTTAATTGATTCTCCAATTAACTGGACCCAGTAAATGTAACACGGCCTCTGTTTTTTGTAATTAACATGGATATTATCAATATAAGTTCAATATCAAGAACAGGAGTGTGAGATCAATGACTCAAGATTTTCATCATAATTAATGTGTGTTAAATATAAATATCAATGACTGAGTCGACTTCACCTGTGCATGAAGCAGCGTGATGATTTTACTCTGATGAGAGGAAACGGTTACCATGGTAACCAAGGAAAAGATGGACGACTACAAACAGGTGAACAAAAACACTCCTGATGTTACTGATCACCGCTGAATGTGCTGTGAAAGAGAACAAAATAAAAATCTTTGAGTTACAACTTAAAGTATTAAATTAATGAGGCACCGTGATTTTTAGCTGAATAAACATCCAGAAAGGTTTTTTAAAAAATCATTAAATTTTTCTGCATCTTCTCATTAAGAAACTAAATCAGCTGTTTCAGTTCAGCCTCAGACCCTCAGAGACCGGCTGATTCAGGGGCGGGTCCGTCGTCCACCTGGTTACCTGTCTGTTGGCTCCGCCCCCTGCAGGTGTGTCCTCTGTGTCCTCTCTGAGTTACCTGACAGAGCTGCAGTGTTCAGGTGTGTCTCTGAGTCGCCGTCTAGCTGCAGAGATGTTGGACGAGACGGTCTGCCTCGCCGCTGTGACCGTGCTGGGCGTCCTGGAGCAAGGTAGGAGGGAAATGCATGCTGGGAAATAAACCAAATGATTCAGATCAGCTTCAGTTTGGGAGTTTAAATAAAATGATGAGTTTAAATTGTCTCATTTTATATTTTAACAGCAGCTTTTTCTAAATGTTGAGGTGTTTCCAGGTGTTTCTCTAATCAGCATCCGTTTTCTTTGTTTTCATGTCGAGTTATTTTATGAATCAGCTTTGCATTTCCTACAAACAGAGCGAACTTTGCTCTGTGAAGTTTGAAGTGTTTAGTTAATCAGCAACATGACGACTCAGAAAGAGTCAGCTAACTGATTTAAAACCCACTCAGATTAAAGTGTGTGTGTGTGTGTGTGTGTCTCCAGCTTATTTCTCTCTCCAGGTGATTTTTACGCCCGGAGGAAGTATTCGGTGTCTCCGCCACCGTCACCACCGGCCCCGGAGTTTGAGAGGATCTTCAGAGCTCAGTCAGTTTTTCAGTTTTTATTTCACATTTTCACAAACTGACGCAGCTGAACTTCACTTCATGTTTGTTTTCACTTCCTGTTTGTGTTGTTTTCTTTTCTTTTCAAACTTCGGTGGTGATATTTCCAGAAAAGTGGGTCGTCTGCTGTCAGAAAACAGCCGATAGTCTTGCAGTTTCTTTTCTTCTTTGGCTGAAACTTCAGTGGCTGTTTTTGGAGCGTTCAAGTTTTTTAGCCTTTGTAAAGTAGAAATATAAAAGTAATCTGTTACAAGTAAAAGTCCTGCAGTTTGGATAAAGTACACAGAATAAAGTAAAAGTACACACAGGAGTTTGTGTTAAAGTATTTTGAGGCAGATCCCTTTGACTGTTTTCTTTTCATCTGTCTCCTCAGAGCAAACTGTTCAGAGTACTTTCCTATCTTCATCACTGTCCTGTGGATGTCCGGAGTCTTCTTCAGCCAAGGTGAGCAGAGCCCGAACACCTGAGGAGCAGGAAGTGAACACCTGAGGAGCAGGAAGTGAACACCTGAGGAGCAGGAAGTGAACACCTGAAGCTCCGATGTTTCTCAGTAAACTGTGTTTGTGTCGCAGGTTTGTCATCGGTCTGCGGTTTGCTTTATTTATACACTCGCTTCCAGTACTTCCATGGATACTCAGAGTCTGCACAGGGACGGTAAGAGACTCACCTGTTCACCTGCTCACCTGTTCATCATCACTCATCAGATACAGCTGATTAACTTTACATCAATGTAATAGATATATACAATAAAATATCCTCATTTTTTTCTAACTGCAGTATTTGAGCAGAATACTGCAGTTATTCTGTAAATGTGAGTATTTTTCTGATATATAAACTTAAAATCTATCAGTTAAAGGAAAAGTGTGATTCCACCTGCAGCTGCAACATAACAGTGATCAACAATGATCAATAATATAATCAATAATATAGATGTTAACCTGCATCATGAGTACTTTTTTGTTCTTTCTGTGTAACGAAGTTCTGTCTCTGCAGTCTGGCTCCGCTTTATTTCAGCGCTCAGGTTCTTTGGGTTCTCATCGGGTTCTCGTCTGTCGGAGTTTTCTTCACCTTCTGCAGAGTTTACCTGGAGGTCGACCTGCTGCACGAGCTCAGCGCTGCCCTCGGTGCCGTCTGAAGGAGTTCTGCAATGTAATGTTCAAACTCGTCTCATTGTTTGTTTATTTGTTGTTTGACATTTAAATCTCTTATTTATATTTTATAAAGTTTCTGCTCGCTCACTTTTATTTTGTTTCTGTGTCGTCGCCTGGTTAAATTTTCACATTTTTGTCAAAAACGCCGTCCACATCAGTGACAGACTGTAAAATAATGACTCCATTAGAAAAAGTGCAGTAATTATCTTGAATAGTTTAAAGGAGATAAATGAATACAACATAGAAACGACTAATTAGGCTCATTGTAAATATAAAAATCTTCATTTTTATATGTATTAGTAAAATCCCAGTTTGTAATATGATTTTGGCAGCTGTGACGATAAAACACATGAAACACCAGTCAGATGATAAACTGTCAATAATGAAGTTATAAATCAATCACACCTCCAATGACAGTTTATTTTCATTTCTGCATTTTGTTCTGTTTTTGTTCATGTTACAGTTTGTGTCTGAAATAGTTTCTTATTTCAACATTAATATTCATTTCACTGTTCAGCATGTTTAATATCTGAGAGTTCAGTTTAACTTTAATTTTCTCTTTTATTTATCTTCATAACTTTAATATTGTGTTTTTACAGTGACTCTGTAACATCTGACTCCTGGAACATTTACAGCAATATTTATTAATACTATTTATTAATGTTTGTTAATATTTACTCATGTTTATTATACATAAACTTAAAGTTACAGTTTCAGGTTTGACCACACGGTGGCAGCATTTCCTTTGAAAATGCGATAAATGCTTAACATGAAAAGAAATTTATTGATAGTTTTTTTTAGATAGTACGAATATATTCTAAGACATTGACTCCTGTTCTTTTTCACATTTGATCTGTTTTACTGTTAGTTTAATGTTGTGTTTGTGTTTTAAATTCTGTGTTTTTTTTTTTTTTTGTTTAGTGGTAGTGGTAGAAATATTTAAAGCAGCAGCAAGTGTAGAAATACTGTAACTGCACAGGTATACAACAAATGTTCACTTTATTAGTAATGTGATTTTAGAGGCAGATAAATCAGTATGGACGATAATTATGAATTAAAATATTATAATATATTTTTTAAGGTTAAAATAAAAAAATGAAGAGATTATTTTATTTTGTGTGTTGACGTGAAAAAGTTTCATCAGCTGATCCTGTTTAGAGATTTAAGGACGTTTGATGAAGTTTTATATGTTATTTTCTTTATCATGTTTCTCTTCTGACTGTTAGAAAAACTCCAGATGAGTTTTTATTTGAATAGTCTGCAGCTGAAATAAAAATCTGGATCTATTAATAATAATAATATTCACGTGTTTACTGGAGGAATCTCTCGTGACGATCAGCAGCCCGACGAGAACAAACAAACTTTTCTTTGCTGCCTTCAGGTGAATTTACTTGAATATTTCACTAAATCCTACTGCTTCTACTCCAGTACAGATCAGAGAAAAATACTTTTTACTCGACTCTTTGACAGCTTTATCGTTTATGATTTTACAAACAAAGTCACATTATATTAAATTTTATATACTTTATTTCTATTTATATACTTTTTCATGTTTTATTTATTCAATATGATCATTACAGATTAAACTCTCCATTTTGTGCTGAAGTTTAATATCAAATGCAGGACTCTGACCTAGAGTAATTTACAGAGTAATAAACTACTTTTACTGTAGTAAAATATGTGAGTAGACTGCAGGATTACTTCTTTACTTTTCCTTTTCTGAGTCAAGATTTCTGTTTGTGTTTTCAAGCTTCTTCCTTTCCTCCCAATAATAACAATAACAATATATAACAACAATAATAATAATAATAATAAGAATAATAATAATAATAATAATAATAATAATAATAATAACAACAATAATAATAATAATAACAATAATAATAACAATAACAACAACAACAACAATAACAATAATAATAATAATAACCTTCTCTGTGCTGCAGTGATGTCGACGTGTACCTCGAGTACTTTGTGACATCACTGAATCTAAAATGGCTTCAGCTTTAAGTGACTTTAAGAAGCAGCTCAGTCTATCAGTTTATATTAAGAACATTCACACACACACACCCAGGTATGTACTGTATGTTCCTGTAAACACACACACACCCTTTATTTTTACCACACAAAGAAACACTAACTCCCATAATACACACACACAGAAGCTCGAACACAAATGCCTGCGCACACATACACATTGCTCCGTTCACGTGTGGAATGTGTATTTGTGTGTATTTTTAGCGTGACGAGCAGCAGTTGTTGTTGTCAGAATAACTTTCCATCGTCCAGCAGCTGCTTCACTTTCTGTCGCTGAAACATACAAACATCACACCATGACGTCACATCTCAGACCCCCAAAAAAAATCAATACTTATATTTTATTTCTGATCTGCTGAAGGTTTGATTCAGTTTGATCGATGAAAAACACAAAAGAGGTGAAAAAATAGAAACATGTTTCTGTTTTTACGGTTGATGATTGAGAAGCCCAGATTATTATAATCTGGATTATTAAATTAAAATGAGACGTTCAGACTTTTAAACTGAAAAATCAGTTTGATTAAAATAAAATAAAGTTACTTTGTCCAAATTAAACTTTGAAGTAAATGAAGTTTTTTAAATTAGGACGGCTCATTGTGAGACAAACTAAAGTTTTTATTGTTTTAAATGTGAAACGTCAACTTGCGTCAGTCGGTGTGCTGGAAAGTAACTGAGTACATCTACTCAGTTACTCAACCAAAGTACCTCAAACTAAATAAAGTATTTCTATTTTCTGTGTCTTTATACTTGAACTATACAGAAGTACATTTTTACTTTTTATTTGTTTTCCAGCTGTTCTCTCTTAAACTTTCTGTTTGAGAGCTTAATGCTGATTGGCTGATCCAGAGAAACCGATCAGCCAATCAGCTGCAGCATGACGATTGTTAATCGAAAAAGATTAAGAATCGAAAAGATTAAAGACGAGTCCAAAAATAAGTGAGTACATTTACTCAAGTACTGTACAAATATATTCATACTTTACTTGAGTGATTTTTCCTGTAGAAACATTTCAGGTTTTCTTCTCCTCTGAATAATGTGAATGATTGTAATATGTGTGAATAATGTGAATAATGTGGAGGTTTATTGTGAAGGTGTCACTTTGGGCTCTGGATCATTCTGACGGCATTTCTCACTGTTTTCACTCTTTTTACAAAGCAAACAATCAATCAATGGATCAATGGTGAAAAGAATCATGAATACATTTGACTGAATATACTCACATACTTTTACTGAGGAAATGTTTTTACTGTTTAAACGTCTGCTCAGTTAGAAACCTGTTGTCTTTCTGTCTACTTGTTACTGTTGTAGTAATAATTTCTTTGTCTCTATATTTGTACATATATATTAACATTAATTATGTATATTAATATGTTTATATTTGCACATAGTAATTGGTTGTGTAGTTTTACCATGTCGAGCTGTTGTCCTTGTTTTGTGTGTTTCTGTTTCTGTGTGCACGCAGTGAGAGTTTCCTCGTATGTTTCCACACATCTGATCAATAAAACTGATTCTGTGATTTATTATTATATTTATTTTTAATGATTTACAGAAAAATCACACAAACTGGATGATTGTGTCGTCAATCAGGAAGGAAAGCTCTGAAGAAGAAGAAGAAAAACAAAAATCTTTTTTGATCTGCAGCTGTTGGTCTGATTTATTCTGAAGAGTAACTGAGTTCATTTCACTCTTTATACTTCTGTACTTTTACCTCAGTAGTAAATGAACCCATGTGTAATAAAGTATTTGTATTTTTACTGCAGTAAAAATATCTGAGTACCTCCTGCTGTGATGCGTTCAGGGTCCAGTTGAAGAGTTCAGTGGATGTTTTGCAGCTTTAAACTGAAGTTAATCATCTCACGTGCTGACGAGGCGATTCACACATCCTGCTGATTAACTGTGTGTGTGTGTGTGTGTGTGTGTGTGTGTTTGTGTGTGTGATGTGTGAGTGTGTGTGTGTGTGTACTTGCTATCCAAGCCCTTATGTCCCCGCAAGAACACAAAGACCACAAAATGCCTCCACAACAGATGAACATTGTCAGCTGGTGGAAAGACCTCAGAAGTGAGGTCTTGTGTCAGAGTGTGTGTGTGTGTTTGTGTGTGTGTGTGTGTGTGTGTGTGTGTGTGTGTGTGTGTGTGTGTGTTGTGTGTGTGTGTGTGTGTGTGTGTGTGTGTGTGTGTGTGTGTGTGTGTGTGTGTGTGTGTGTGTGTGTGTGTGTGTGTGTGTGTGTGTGTGTGTGTGTGTGTGTGTGTGTGTGTGTGTGTGTGTGTGTGTGTGTGTGTGTGTGTGTGTGTGTGTGTGTGTGTGTGTTTGTGTGTGTGTGTGTGTGTGTGTGTGTTGTGTGTGTGTGTGAGTGTGTGTGTGTGTGTGTGTGTGTTTGTGTGTGTGTGTGTGTGTGTGTGTGTGTGTGTGTGTGTGGAGTGTGTGTTTGTGTGTGTGTGTGTGTGTGTGTGTGTGTTTGTGTGTGTGTGTGTGTGTGTGTGTGTGTGTGTTTGTGTGTGTGTGTGTGTTTGTGTGTGTGTGTGTGTTTGTGTGTGTGTGTGTGTGTGTGTGTGTGTGTGTGTGTGTGTGTGTGTGTGCTTTATGGGCTGAAAGTGTCCATAAAAACATCAATAAAACAGAAGCAGAAGAAGAAAAACCTTAAACAGGGCGTCAGACGGAGTTAATGTTGTTGTACTTTAACTTACTGCATTCACACACACACACACTCTGACAGTGACATCAGCTGTTAAAAATGCGGTGATGTCAGAGGTTTCATGGGTCGATTCAGACGACACCACTGAAGAAGAAAAAGAAGAAGAAACACCTGAAAGTTCATCTGCAGGTCGAACAGGTGGAAGAAACACTCAGATATTTAACTGCAGTAAAAGTACAAATACTGTTACAAGTAAACGTCCTGCATTCACAATCTTACAGTCAATTAAAAAGTATTTGTATCAAAATATACTTAAAGTACTAAAAGTAAAAGTACTCATCAGGCAGAATAGTACCTGCTATGATTATTGATCTTTAAACCTTCCAGCTCCTCTAAAACAACATTTTCCTTTGAGATGTAGTTAAGTAGAAATATAAACATAATGTGGAAGTACTTGAGTAATATAGAAGTACTTGATTACATGAAGTAAATGTACTTATTTACTTTCCACCACTGATGTTGCCACACTGATAATATTGATCAATATTTTATTAATAGTTCAGTCATTGGCTGTCATGACTGATGAAATTGTACATTATTTTATTTAAACAAAACTTTCGTATTTTTATAATAATTACTATTTTTTGTCTGTGTTATATCAGAGTATTTATAGTAATTATAGTTATTGTTATTGTCTTTATTGTTTTAATGTATTTATTGTCATTTTTATTTTGCTTGTCTTACTTATGTCTTGCTATTGAACTATCCCCTTTACTGTTGTAACACTGCAAATGTTTCCACTGGGGAATTAATAAAGGATTTTTTTTTATCATATGTTATTTCATAATCTTAAAAATTGAATACTTTTGTCAATTTAGTCACATTACATCTTCCGTACTGCAGTTTTACATTTTAAAATGTATAATTTTCTATCAGAAATTATCTATTTTATCTATTTTACATTTCTACTTTTTTTAAACCTGTTTGTGTTATAATTTTATTGCGACAGAAGTTTAGGAAAATACCAAAACATACTGTTTGTTTTCTAAAGTTTTATGCAGATTTATGAAACAGATTTTAAAAAGAAAAAACTTCTGGAAGCTACGAAGTGTCCCTGAAGGCAGCACAGTAAGCTCCGCCCATCCGCGGTGCGTTCAGGGACTTTTTTCATATTTGAAAGTTGTGAAGAAGAAGAAGAAGAAGCCGAGGAAGAGGAGCGGAGAGCGGCTTACCGGACAGCACAGCTCCGAGGAGGAGGGATGGGCTGCAGCCACAGCAAGGTGAGAAACCCCGGAGACCCGCCGAGAGTCCCGGCAGAAGTTCACTTTGTCCGGCGGAGCTCCGACAGCCCGCGGCCGCCGGTGGCTGCTGCTGCGCGGCCACAAAACGTGCCGAGCTCCGGAGAAAGGAGCTCCGTGAGACCAGAAAACAGCTTTGTTATCAAAAAGCTGATCGATTTATCGGTAATTTATCGGTGATCAGAGGCTCAGGCGTTGATTTGGCGCCTGAATGAGTCTGACAAAGAAACACGATCAAAGTTTGTGAACAAAAACATCTGTTTTTAATCTGAAGCCTCCACAGAGGAGGAGCGACTTCAACATGTGAAATACTATTTTCTTTAAATCCTATTTTATTTTCTTTATTATATTTACTGAGGAGACTTCAACATGTGAAATACTATTTTATTTATTATATTTACTGAGGAGACTTCAACATGTGAAATACTATTTTATTTATTATATTTACTGAGGAGACTTCAACATGTGAAATACTATTTTATTTAAATACTATTTTCTTTATTATATTTACTGAGGAGACTTCAACATGTGAAATACTATTTTCTTTATTATATTTACTGAGGAGACTTCAACATGTGAAATACTATTTTCTTTAAATACTGAGGAGATCAACATTGAAATCTATTTTATTTATTATATTTACTGAGGAGACTTCAACATGTGAAATACTATTTTATTTATTATATTTACTGAGGAGACTTCAACATGTGAAATACTATTTTATTTATCATATTTACTGAAGAGACTTTAAATGCTATTTATATTTCTTTATTAAACGTACTGAAGAGACTTTAACGTGTTTAAATATGATAAATATTTAAATATTCTAAATAACTTGAAGAGACTTTGAGGTGTTTAAATATTATAAATACATCCTGCAGAAACTTGAATGTCCCTGTCATGCATATTTATCATATAATATCACGGTTTCTCTGCAGTTTAGATAATCTAATATTTCTGTGGTCTGCAGTGATTTAAAGTCAGACGGTATGAAAAACCTGTTTTGTGTCTGAATATAAAGCTGCAGCTCTGCAGACATTTAATAATATAAAATTATTAAAGATGATATTTAATTTCTAAAAATATCAACACGTTAACTCTGTATTTATTTTACTTCCTCTGTGAGGCACTTGTGAACCTCCATATCACTGACTGTTTTAATAGTCTGCACAGTTTCTCTACAGTTTGTCGGAGTAACTTCAGTCGCTCTCGGAGGAGTTTGTCAGCTGTCGGTCGGTCGGTTATTGATAGAAAGTGACGGCGCGTCCTGAGGGGGGCTGCAGGACTGAACTCTGAGGGGGGTTTGATAAGAGGATTAATAAAGTTTGAATATTTCCTGTCGGTCCTGCTGCTGTTTGAAAAAACTTGAAACACTTTTATTTTGAAGAATGAGGCTGATCAGTTATTGATTTGATATGATTGATGAGTTTTCTGTGAGACAGTGATAGTTTGAGCAGACTGACTCCGCTTCAGTGGTTTGATCACAGACACGCTCATAACACGATATGATTGACGATATCTGATCACAATGACATCATGTGATTAATAATCCTGATTTCCTGAATCTTCAGTTCTTTAATCGATCAGCTCAACAGAGAGGTCGTGTGTCATAAAAAAAGTAATAATGATAAATGTGTAAAATCAGCTGATTGATCGCTGAACGTTTTCTTCTCTTCTCAGATTTTATTTTGGAAGCAGACAAACAAACACAACGATAAAAATTAAACATTTAAAGCTTTTAACTTTTGACTCGTACGCCGACGACACCGTGTTCTTCCTCATCGTCTCCATAACTTTGTGAGTGTTTCCTTCCTCCGTCTGTCCGTTTGTCTTTTTGACAAACTGTCTTTATAGAAAGTTCATTAATGAGACATCAGTCGTGTTTCTTTTGGACATTTTGAACGTTCGTGTTTTTTTTTTTTTTTTATCATCCGTCACCAAAGATGAGTCATTGATAAGCTTCGGTTCCTGCTAACAGCTCAGTGACGTCTGTCTGAGTTATTCTGATTCATTTTCAAACCTCAGATCAGATGAAGTTTTGCTAATCGATCTTTAAAACTCGGCTGTTGGCAGGTCGTCGTCCACAGAAACAGGCTGGTTGCAGGAGCTGTTGCGTAACATGTAATCCAGTAAATCTTTGATTAGCTCAGAATAGAAACAGATTTAAAGGCTCAGAGTCTGAGCGGCTGCTGGAGGAGATCAATGAAAACAACAACACACACGGACGCTTTTAATAATACTTTCATTTAAACCTGCACCTGAAGTCAGCAGATTCACCTGCTGCAGCTTCAGTTCTTGACTAAAGGAACAAAATAACTGTGTGAGTGTGCACATTTTAACTTCCACACGGCCATTTTTGTTTTGTCTGTAACTTTAAATCTGTTTTTCTCTGCAGACATTTCAAATATCAGTTTCTTTAAAGATGCAATGTTGAAGCAGCTTCAGTCTGTGTAAAGTGAATATTTCAGACTGAACATACAGACGAGATTTAATCTGCAGAAGCAGCTTTGATTTAAAGTGTTTGCTTAAAGGCCGATTTCACTCCGTGAAGTCTCTGAAGAAACAGTGAAGTGAAAAACAACGAAGGGTAATGTGAAGTAACTCAATGCAGAGTTAATAAAAACAGAATAAAATAAATGAACACAACATAAAGTAAGGTAACGTGCAGCCGTAGTCACCGGTCCTTTTGTTGTTGTTGTTTTCTTGTTTTTATTTCTTTTGAATTTTACCAGAGTTCAAAATCTGATAATGATATAAAAGAAATACACAGATAACATAAAGAAATATATTAAATAAGGACATCTTGCATTAGAGTTGTTGTGACAGTGAAACACTTTGTTTATATTCTTAGTAAAGCAGACGTCGTATCTGAATCACTTTTCTAAAGAGGTTTAATTCTGATATAATGAACTGTGTGTGTGTGTGTGTGTGTGTGTGTGTGTGTGTGTGTGTGTGAGAGAGACTCTTTGTTTTGGCAGCAGATCGTGAGACGGCTTCAGTAGTTTTGTGAATCTTCGGCTGAAGGAATCTTTCTCAGTTTGACGGTTAATAAAATGTCAAACCTTCGTTTCCCCCTTTTTCATCATATCACAGAGCTAAAACAAAGAATAACTTAATCAGTAAATAAAATATATAACTATTTTAATTCTACATTAGTTTGTTTTTCTTTAAGTAAAACTGTTTCAGCTTCTCCAACGTGACGATTTAACTCGTTCGATATAAAACTAAAGATTTTTGGACATATATTTTTGGATTTTGCACTAAGTAAATATTTAAATATTTTTCGCCCTTATCAGGACTCACAGTTTTATATAATATAGAAGCAGCAGGAGCGTCTTTACTAGATTTATTAAATAACCTCCACACAGCTCACTGCAGATCAATCAGGACTGCAGGCTGCAGAGACTTTTGATCAGTTATCGATCGTGTCCAAAGCTTCAGGCAGGTTTGTCCTGTCGAGCTCTGCTGTGTAAATAAAGTTGACTCAACTCGGAGCTGACAGATGCTCTGAGGTTAAAGTTTTCCAGCCGCTGAGCCGACGGCTTGTTTAAAAGATGAAAACCTCACTAAAGAAAGTGAAGGAAGTGTTGTGGAAATACGAGCAGGCTGCAGTTCAAGCTGAAAAACTGAGTGTTAAAACAGTTCGGCTTGTTCGGTTTGACCTTTAATGTTGACCTTTACGTTTTTCTGTATTTTCCTTTTTTAAAACTCGAGCTGAGAAACAAAACAGGAACTTTGAACTTTCCACATTCAAACTTTAACTTTGACATAATTCAGAGGAAGTGGAAATGACAAAACGCCCGTTGTGTCATCAAACTACGATTTAGGAGTTTTTAATACTTGAAAAAATTAGTGGCAGATCTGTAAGGCCGCAAATATTGTTTTTAATATTGATTATTGTGCTGATTATTTGGGAATGAAGCACTGAAATGTCATGTGATCAGCTGGTTGATCGTACTCTGACCGATGACCTTTGACCTCTTTGATCTCCCCCATTTAGTCATATTGATATGTTGATAAATTGATGTGTATATTTGTTTTATGTACATTTGTTCTTCTGATGAGTTGAAGACGTTGAAGATTTTTTTCTGTAGAAACCATCGCTCATCTTTATTGATCTGATATCTGCGGTGTCGTCAGGTGTTCCTCACTTTGTGGACCAATCAGGACGGAGCTTTAACCTGCCTGCTGATCATGTGACTGAGTTTGATTTAATGAGGTTATTTTAGTCTGATAACGAACCCGATGTGTTGATAAAACCTCCTCATGAGACTCTCAGAGACTCGAGGCCGCCGCGAGTTCGTCATGTGACGTTTTTATTTTTACTGTCAGAATTCATCTGCATCACCGCGGCAACGAGCAAACATCCCACTGTTGTCCTGAATCATCATCACACAAAAACAACCTGAAGAAACAACAACAGCACTCAGAGGTCCTCCTAAAACATCCTACTCAAATAAAAGTACTCGAGTACTTTCTATACTTAAATTACATTCAGCACAGCGTTCTGAAAAGTAAAAGTTACTGCAGGTAGTTTGAAGTACTTTTCTGATTTATATGTTTTACATTTAAAAACTAAACATAAATCTGAAATGTAACTTGTAATCATACCTCTCAAATAAATGTAATGGAGTATATGTACAATAGTATGAAATGGAAATACTTCAGTAAAGTACTTCAAACTGTACAGTAGTTGAGTACTTACTTACTTTCACTGTAGTCTGTTTTTAAGTAAAGTGTGAACAAAAAGAGTCTGACAGAAAAGTCCTGAACCAGACGGCCCTTCGAGGCCGCCTCACGACCCCCACGGGGTCACGACCCCCCGCTGAGAACCATAAAGACTCCACTTCCTCCCACGGAGCCGTGGCACGGAAACTAAACAGGTTTTTATCATTTTACAGCGGCTGGACTTTACCTGAAAATATAAAACAAGGCAACGACGTCACCGTGCAAAAACCAATACAGTGTCCTGATAATCAGGTTTATTGATCAGAATCAGGTTTACTGATCAGAATCAGGTTTATTGATCAGAATCAGGTTTATTGATCAGAATCAGGTTTACTGATCAGGTCTGTGAACATCTGACTGTTTTTATCACTCAGTGTACAAATACAGAAACAGACAGTTTAAAACAACAGCTGGACAAAGTAAAAATAAACACTAAAGTACTGTAAGTACTATGTACAGGTATAAATATATAAATATAAACGTATATACTGTAAATATGTGTGTATTCATATATGATGAAGAAAGAAATCATAATAAAAACAACAGGATGCTGAAATAGCTTTCTTTAAAGGATCTCTTCTCTTTATTCAGACTTCTGTTTGTAGTTTTCTCATGAAGTAAAGTCGCTGTTTGATCATGAAGCGTCTGCAGTTTAATTGTGGAAAATAAAAGTCTCATTCAGATGTTTCCTCACATCGTTTCTCTTCTGACGGAGCTTTAATGGAGTAAACTCAGCTCGTAACCCTTCAAAGGGAGTGTGAATGAAGCCAACGTCGTGTTGATAACGTTTCTCCCTCAGCGACTCTGAAACGTCTTTAACCGAACTGACGAGGCGAGTTTGCTCCGAGAGTCGAGGAGGTTAAAGGTCGTCGGTCTGCCGGTAAAACTCGAGACATTTGACACGTTGGAGGGTTTGAGCTGCTCTTCGTCTGTGTGTGAGTTTAACCTCGTTCAGGAGACGTTAAATCTCCTCTGAGGAACATTTAAACGTTTTGTCACGTAGCTGAGATTCACTGTGAATCTCTGAGAAACTCCTGAAAGTGAAACAGCGACGAGTTTTCATTTAAATCAAAGTGGAGTAAAGACGGAGTGAGTTTGAGAAACGTGTTTGTGTGCGCGTGCAGCATTTTACGTTGCTCTTTATTTTGTTGTTTTGTGGTTTTTCAGAGGAGGAAAACAGTCATTACTGTAGTTCAGAAACATGTTGGTGACTAACAGACTGAGCACGGCGAGCTGAAAAACATCTGCAGGCCTTCGTTCAAAAAGTGGATTCAACTTTGACCTCCACTCGATGCAGCTGCTTTCTTATAACGACTTAAACAAAGAAGAACGAGTCCTCCCTGTATAAATGTACAAATAATATTAAATTAATAACGGTCATATTGATAATGATATTACTGCTAATCGCTGTCCTGTGATTGGTTCTTTGGTTCTTTGGTTGTTTCAGTGCCGTCCTATCAGAATAAATCTCTGTGAACATTTGAATCTGTGTTTCCTGTTCAGAGGTCAGAGGTCACCTTTGTTCAGCTTCACTGTTTGAAATGAGTCTCTGAAGTCTGGAAATGGAGAAATTTCTCGATGTGCTTCAGCCTGATGTCGCTTCTGTTTTCAGCCGATCGTTGTTTTTTGGTGGTTTTACAGGATTTCTGATGAGATATGTTGATTTTTTTTTTCCACATTTTTAATTCACTGACATTTCCCCAAAACGAGTGAACCGGCTCAGAAACAATGAAGCTGCTTTGTGTGAAATTATCAAACAAACATTATTAAGGCCACAAATGAATCCATCTGATGTAATGAACAAGCTCAGCGATTAATTATACAGCCTCCAATAATCAGCCAATAATCACCCAGAAAATCCTCCTGCAGGCCGAACTAATGAGAGTTCACTCTTTAGGAAACAAAGCGGCCTCACAGAGCAGCTACAACACACACAGATGGGCTGATAATCAATCGATCGATTAGTTATTGACTGAACATTAAAGGAGCGGTCACACGGTACAGTTTGTTTGATCAGCTGTTTATCAGACAGGCTCTGAGGAGAGACTCCTGATGCATCATGGGAAATGTAGGAGTCAGGATATCTTCACCTCTGCTGCTTTTTGGACCATTTTTAATCCATCAGCATTAATTCACTGGCCCTCTCCTGTGATCAGCAACTATTTTTGATAATTGATTAACTGAAATAATCCATTTTGGGGGTTTTACATCATTATACAGACTGAATAAAACACGACATCTGGTGACGTCTTCTTGGACTTCATCAAACTGACGGACAGTTTTTAAAAAGTTTAGTCACAATTTCACATTCGAGCCACACTTTGCAGAATCAGATGATAATGTTTTAGTTTTTAGTTTAACTTTTTAAATCTTCGGTAGGTGAACTTTCCTCGCGGTGAAATGAGACGTTCAGTTTGGTGCCGGCAGGTTTTTCTTGACGCTGAAGTGCCGAACAAACAGAGGAGAGCTGTGATTTATGGAGATTTTAAAAAGCGAGGGCCCCACGACGCCTGCAGGAACGTATGCTGCTCCTCCTCCTTCCTCCTCCTCGTCTTCGTCTTTGTCCTCTGAAGTTTCCACATCGTCTCCTCCTGAACTCTGCGATGTGTTTAAACCAGAGATATTTATTGTTTCAGCTCAGAGTTTAAATAAAGTTGGTGTCCAGTGTGCAGAGTTTATACAGAGTTTATACAGTGTGTGTGTGTGTGTGTGTGTGTGTGTGTGTGTGTGTGTGTGTGTGTTTAGGGTGTGATTGTTTGGCCTCACTTTGCTTGAGTAATGTGCGGCTGTGAGGCGATACAGTAAGCATTTAAGTGTGTGTGTGCATTTCAGTGTGTGTGTGTGTGTGTGTGTGTGTGTGTGTGTGTGTGTGTGTGTGTGGCCTGGAGTGTGATCTTTTAGCTCCACTGTGTTTGTGCCATGTTGACGTGTGCGTGTGTGTCATTGTTTGGATACATTCCTAAGCTTGGGTGTGTGTGTGTGTGCCAATTTAGTAAGAGTGTGTGTGAAAAACAACCCCTGAATCCACGAACGAATTAAACAACACAGTTAACCGGTTAAATAAAAAGTTAACCAGGTTTGATCAAACGTCTCAGACTGTTTGTCCATAAAAGGACAAAAGATTCAGTTTTAATTGAATCTTGAATCTACAGTGAATAATTTTATTCAGTGTAAAAACACAAACTGCTGAAAAGAGACGTTTTATTTTGAAATGTGGACGTTCTGATAAATCGTCAGACTGATTTTTAGTAGATTATTTGCTGATGTTGCATCCTAAAACTTCGTTAATTGATCGCGGCTGTTTGAAATACGTCATTGATTGATTCATTGTGATGTGCTGTGGAAACCTTTAAATCAGTAAATCAATCACAGTCAATCAGTCTTTAAACTGACTGAGCTCATTCATACTTCCCTGTGTTTTCCTGTTCGTGTTTCAGTGAATCGGCCGTCTGTCGGTGCAGTGAGGTGATAAATATTCAGGTTTGAATCGTAAACAAACAGTCGCGCTGTTGTTCGGAGTTTGAAGTTATGTAACGGAGGAAGAAAAAGGGGGAAACGTTTCAGCGTCGCTCATGTGGAGACAAACGAGGGAGAAGCTCCACCAGCAGCTTTCATAACGACCTGAACCAGGACGGCTGCCAAACGCCGGCTTAACATCCTGATACGCTTCGAATTATCACTGTTATTACTGCAGATACGCTCAGTCTGCAGCTGTGAGCTCAGAAAACAAATATTATTCGACCCTGAAGTCATTTAGAAAAATAAAATGACTTAAAGGCTTTACGAAGTCACGTTTCAGAGACGCTGATTCAACCGCAGGAATCATTTAGTTTAGTGAGAAACACTCAGTGAGTTTCTGAGAGATGTGAAAGGTTAAATGTAAGAATGTCTGCATGTAATGATCATTTAACGTCAGGTTACCAAAGATTAATTAACAATCGATCAGTTCTCAGTTAATCGACTGTTTGTTTTGGCCAGAAAATGTCCCAAACTACAAACTACAAAACGTTCACTTTACTGATTATAACAAAGAAAAACAGCAAATCAATTAAATTTCGACTCTTAATTGTTTCATTTCTCCATTAAAGGATTCATATTTGTTTAAATCAAATTAATTTCTTTTCTTTCCGCCTGATTATTTGGGATCTTTAATGTTTCTAAAAGACATTTTGGACGTCTAACAGAAGAAATCAGTGATTATTGAAACTTTTCTCACCAACAGAAGTTTGTTCGAACATTTGAGACGATGCTCAGGTTTCAGCGACCTTCAGAGGCCTCATGAATAATGACGGATGTCGGTCAGAAATAAAGGACGTCGTTGTTTTTGTGTCTGTTAACGTCAGCGTTGGTTTGTTTTAACGTCCTCTGACCTTTGTAGAGCTGCTCAAACTTCAGAGGCAGATCAATAATCACTTTATTGATCCTGAAGTATCTAAGTTAGTTTGTCTGTCTCAGCTGAAACTCGGCGTGTCTGCTCTGTTTGTTGATGCCGTCACTGAAACTTCTTCTCTTCTCGTTGTTATCAGAAGAAAAGCAAAGGCAAGAAGGGAGAGAAGAACCAGAAAGAGAACAGCCGGCGAGATGAAGGAGGTGAGGTCTTTATTTATATCAGTGTACATGTGCTGTGTTTAAAGCGTGTGTGTGTGTGTGTGTGGGTGTATCAGACTGTGGGTTTCCTCTTCTGATGTTTGTCAGCCTCTTCATGTTCTCTCACTTCCTGTTTTCTGATCCGACTGTGAGAAAATGTGTAAAAAAGCCTCTCTGATGTTTGTTTCTTTAAATTTCAGATATTTCTGCCGCCACCAGGTGGACGGAAAAATCAAAAACATTATTATTATTTTATTTAAAGTGAAACATCCAACAGCAGCGTGATGGTTGATGTGTTTGTGTCGGCTGATGGATGAGTCTCTGTGTTTGGTCTCCTCCGCCTCCTGAAGGAAATATCTCTCCTTATCTGCTAAAAGCTCCACTGTGTTTTCAGCAGCTGGTTTACAGACTTACTGAGGGTTTTACTTCCTGTTTGGTCTCTTAACATTAAAAATCTGAGCCCTGATTGGTTCACACAGTCTGAGAGTCATGTGACTTAAATCACCACAGATATCACATTAAAAGTCTGGAAGCTGATTTATAAACACAAACACAACATTTACCAAACTGATGTTTTATTGATAATATCAGTTAGCTTTTAATAATAAGACATTTATTTATTAAAAACGTTGCAATCAGTCATGACGACCGCAGCAGTGAGATGTGCCTCTGATGTAATCGGGACTTTTTGACCTGTCATAGCAGGTAAAACACAGGTGTGACTGAAAACAATAAAGGTGCGTGCCAGCGAGATGAGCTCGTTCGGCCCTGACGACCTGCATGCTGGTTCACTGAGACACCTGACAGTTTTATCTGACGAGTTAAAAGGTCTGAATTATCGGATGTTTATCAGGCTGCTGTGGAGGAAAGAGCTTCAGCTGTCATGCTGTAAAACTGATCAGATATTTGATCAAATGCAGATAAAGGTGATCGATCAATCTACAGAAGGCAGGAAAGACTAAATAACAAACGCAAAACAACAACGAGGTTTAGGTTTAAACTCCAGCTAACTCTGGTTGGACCCAAAGCATGATGGGAAGTGTAGTGCTAAAACTCAGAAACTAAACTAAAACATTTTCATTTTTTATGAAAATAAGAACAAAGACAAACAATGGAAGATGAAAATTAAAGTTAGAGAACATGACTCCTCATCATACTTCTTATCCCTGAAACACCGACACACTCTGTTCGATCGTATATTTACAGGCAAGTGTGCAGTGAGTGTGAAAGATTTGGAGCAGCTGTGGAAAATGTGATGAAACCATTTAAATAAAAAAGTTTTGATGACTTCAGATTCAGATGTTGATGAGCTGCAGGAGTTTCTGAAAATAAAAACATGAAAATCAGCCAATAAAACGTCTGAAAAATGACACTCGGTCTCAGGTGATCGCGGCGAGCTTTCCCGGAGTTTATATGACTGAATGAACCATCTGCTGTGAAAGTGTGACTCACCGCAGTCGACACATTTCCGCCTGTTTACGAGCAGATTGTTCGGTTTAAACAGCAGGACAGAAACTACTCATTTAAAACAGGATGGTACAAACACGTCCTTCTGTGAATCACCGTCAGAGAAAAAACAGAGAAAAGTCAAGGTGTCAGCATAATGTTTTGTGAGGAAAAGATAACTAATATTAAATATTAAAAGGTAGTTTTACATATTTTATCTCATTGTATCTGTTTACTGTAGTCCCAAAGTGTCGGCTAAATGATATCTAACAAAAATGCACCAAAAACAATTAAAATATTAAAAAAATCTTCAAACTCAAACTAGCCAGGAAAGTGTTTCCTAACAAAACAATCAATCAATCAATCAATCAATCAATTACGCACACCGTCCCGCTGCCACAAATACTCACTTATGCACCAAATGGGTTCATCCACCGCTGAAAATAGTCCCTGAATTTTTTCTGCTCGGGTCCCTTCACGGTTTCAGGCAGGCTTTAAAGAGTTGACGAAGTTAATTTATTGCATATTAATCATAAATCAATCTCACCTGGAGGTTCATTTATCTTTTGGTTCAATCACATGATCTTCATCAGCTGTTTTAGATTTTTATCCACCTGAAACAGAAGTTTAGATGTTAAATTTTACAGATTTCTCCTCCTTGCTGGCTTGAAGCTTTATTTCATGTTTACCACATGTGAAAGATTCACATATTGAACACATGGTTCTCAGATGTTTCACATATAAACTGAAGGACATCAGTCATCGCTCACATGTGCCTTCATGGAGGTGGCTGCTCTTAAATATCTTCACCAGAGACTTAATAAATCCCCACGAGGCCGAACACACAGTTACACTAATCTAAACTGTACATGAATGACTGAAGCTGTAAGAGATCACAGGTAGTTTAGTTTTTTCTCCTCTGTTGGACTCTGATGTTTGTCTCAAACCGTCAAACAGCCACAGAATCAAACTAAAGCTGCTCTTTGTTCAGAAATCAATTCATCTTCAAACAGGCTCCAACCTGTCTTACCTCCATTTGTTCTCGGATTATTAGAAAATAAAACCACGCTAATGCTCTCTGAATTATCTGTTTATTTACCGGTTTCCACCTTCAGTGTTATTTTCTGTAAAAAACATTTTATAATTTAGTTTTTTTAAAACTTCCTTTAAGTTAAAATTCAGTTTGACACTTGAGATGTGTTGAGGACCGAAGCCTGAAAAGTCCAAACCGAAGACGTCACTGAGACTGACACTGTGAGAGTGTGTGTGTGTGAGACTGAGTGTGTGTGTGGCGAAGTGTGTGTGTGTGATGGCGTGTGTGTGTGTGTGTGGCGTGTGTGTGTGTGAGTGAGCGTGTGTGTGTGTGAGTGTGTGTGTGTGTGTGTGTGTGTGAGAGCAGTGTGTGTGTGTGTGTGTGTGTGTGTAGCGCGTGTGTGTGTGTGTGTGTGTGTGTGTGTGTGTGTGTGTGTGGAGCAGCGTGTGTGTGTGTCGTACATGTGTCGTGATGAGGTAATTGACAGGTTGAAAATAAATTACAGTCAGAAATATTTCCTGAACGTTTATCTGAAGCTTCAGATCTGAGAGCAGTTTGATTTTAACTCTTAAACACCCGAAGACACAAAATAAAAGAACGACAGCAGCTCTGGAAAATATATTTACTCAGATACTCGACTTAATCTGAGGCACTTTCTACTTGGTACAGAAACTTTAACGTGTATATTATTTCGTTTTTCAGCAGTTTTATTGACCGTCCACCTGGTTCTTCAGTAATATTACGTTTATTTTGCTCTGATGTGTTTTATTGATTGACAGTTTCGTGCTGCGTTCACATGTCCATGTGTCCGTCTGCAGGTAAACGTGCGTCAGGTGAGCAGGACGTTTACCTGGAGAAGCAGCTGGAGAGGTTTGAGTGGCAGCTGAGGACGTTAAAGGAAGTGCTGTCAGCCAATGGGAACCCAGAGAGGGCGGAGCTTCTGAAGGACCACGCCGACGAGGAGGTGTGCGCCCTCGTCCTCAGCATCCTCGATAAGGTGAGGAGGTCGTAAAGGATGGATCAAACTTTATCGCTCTGAGGACATTGAGTTTTAGAAGTGCAAACAGAATCAGTCTCATTATTCTCTGAAAACTTTAAAATTCAGTCGAATATTTCAACACTTTTCCTCTTTAAATGGTCAGCAGAGTGGAGCAGATGTGAAAATATAAAAACACTTCTGAAAACTTCAAACAGTGCTGGATAAAAGAGTTGGATTTGATGTGTCAAATATCTAACAAATGCTGAAAGGACGGTGAATGGAGGAGAATGAAAACACTTCTCTAGACATTTTGGAGTGAACTCTTTAATATTTGAATCATAACGAGCTGTTTTAATTCAAATCTTAAAGCGTTTTCAATCGATGCAAAACTTTTATCTCTTTGCTGAAGTGTAAAAGTTGGCGTATGAATAAAAAACAAAATCATGTACGTCATCATTTATTCATCAACTTTCAATGACGTCGTCTCGTGTTTGAATCAGCTCCACCTGCTGTTTTCTCAAATCCTCACACAGTAATAGAGGATGGTTCATCTGCATTTTCTTTTACCAGTTTTCTGTGAATTCTGTTCAAATTTCTGCCACATTTTGATGGGAAACCGGCTCGTATGACCCGTCTGATGCTCTGGATCAGATCAGGCCGTCGGAGCTGCACGTTAATGAACCTGGTGTCACAGTCTGCTCCGTGATCACAAACTCGGCCACAGAAGTTATTCATAGACTCGATTTGGCCGAGCGGTCCGGCTCAGACAGCAGCTGTGCGGCCTCTTCGAGTCACGTGACCGCCCGAATCTGCAGCCAGTTTATTTACGCTGCTCATGATTCATTCAGCGAACATTTTAAACTTCCTGCTGACACCTCGGCGCTCTGAATGAGTTTAATCTCTCTGTGTTTCCTCCTTTTGCTCTTCAGCTTCAGAGGTAGAGAGGAATATTTCAGCTGATGTAATTACAGGTTCAGCTGGTGTTTGATGTTCTGCTGCCAACAAGCTGTCAGATTTTCCACAGACGTCATTCACATCTCATCACTTCCCTCTCACAGTTTGGTGTTATCTCATCCAACTAAAAGCGAACCCACCTGATGTGATTTTTTTTTTTTTTTTTTTTAGGTGAAAACAGAAACGACGGCTGATCTGAACGTCCTGCATGAACAGAAAAGTAAAACTGCTACTGAAGAACACGAGAGAAATGTGGAAGGTAACCGATCATATCAGAAATTTATTTCAAATGTAATGTTGTGAAAATAGTACAAATACATGTGTTGGTGCTTTAAATACAATAATACCTTATCAGAGTGGTTAGAAGTGTCTGTCCAATGTCCACCACATATTTACAGTGGTGTTGATCCTCTTTATAAATCTATAAATATAATTATATCACTGATGTAAGGACTTTTAATGATTTTATTCTTTTTTAGTTTTATTTACAGTCACTTTCTTTGTGACAAACCAGTTGAAGTTAAGATTTTACACACACACATAAATATCAATATATATATTTTATATAAACATAAAATTAGTATTTATGTTTTTGAAAGAAAATCTGAATCATGAATCAGTGATTTACATAAACAGACCTTCACTGATGCTTCATAGTTTTTTTTCTTACATTTTTCTTCTGTATTTGTGTGTGTAAATAATGAAACAATATTTTCTGCAGCCTTTTATAATAATCTGAATTATTATCACTAAAGATGTGTATATTTCTTTAGACAGCTGTGGCATACAGTTTACAGGTGGTTAAATAAAGATAAATGTTGATGAAAAGTCTGGAAATGATCTTTGAGGTTTGTGTTTCCATCGGAGTTTGTGTTGTTTCGCCTCAGAGCTGCAGAGGAGACACGAACAAGAGGAAACTGAACTGACGCAAAAGTTTCAGGCTGCTGAGAACGTCCTCAAGGTGAAAAACACAAAACAAAAAAAAGTCACTAACTTTAATTCTCACATCAGTTTTTGTGCTAAAAGTTTGTTTTCTTCTGGGCATGAAGGGTAAAGTGGAGGAGCTGACGGCAGATCTGCAGGTTTACAATGAGCTGAAGAGGAGAGTCGAAGAGTCGACGTTTAAAAAGGACCTGCAGAGAAACATCCAGGTGTGAACAGGTGTTTGTGTTCATCAGGTTTAACATGAACATTTAATTAAATTCTTTATTGGATCTAATGGGGTTCAGATTTTAACAAGAAGTCAAAGTTCTAAATGACGTTTGGAAGTAAAGTTTGTCATTAATAAAGTAAAAGTGTGTGTTTGCACCCAGTTAAAGACTTTATTACGCTCTTTGTGTCCCCCCCAGGCTCATGGCAGCCCAGGTGCATTCTGGGAGTCGGAGCAGGAGTCTCTGCTGTTTGTGATCGAGATGAAGACTGAGCGTGTGCAGGAGCAGAGTAGGAAGCTGCAGCAGATGGACACTCTGGTAGGAAGACAAGCACTGTTTCTACATTTCTGTCAAACTGAATATTTATCTTTCAGAATAACTCTTCTGCTTCCTCCTTGTTTCATTTTATTCTCTTCTTTGTCTTCTTGTTGCAGACGGAGAAGAATTTGGCGTTGGAGGATCAGATCGTCCACGTGCTGCAGCAGAACGAGGATCTGACAGTCCGAATCGACAACTGCCAGACTTTCATTCAGTACGTGTTTCATCCAGAACATGAGGACGTTTCCTCTTTAATAACAGCAGCTCGTTATGAAGGAAGGTGGTGCCACCTGCTGGACAACGCAGACCTGCTCCAAAACATCATTCACCTTTTTGTTGTATTAGGCAGAAGATTTATAAAAAGGCTTTACGAGTTTAGAAGACTAAAAGAGTTGGAATATTTTCCCCAAATTAGAACATTTTATTATAATCTAACAGTTTATTATTATCTAACATTTTATTATAATCTAACAGTTTATTATTATCTAACAGTTTATTATTATCTAACCGTTTATTATAATATAACAGTTTATCAGGGTTAGGGTTAGGTTTAAACTTTGTGAAACTGACAACATAATGAAAATGCTGTTGCTGAGGTTTTGCTAATAAAGACAGAGTCTGTTTCTCCTCTTTAAGCCCTTGGATTCACATCATGATCCTGGTGTCTTTTGTGAGGGAAGTCTTTGTAGTTTAAACATCAAAGTCCAAATTCGTCAAAATGATCTGGACTCAAAATGACAAACCGAAGTAACGAAAGTAAACAGGAAAGACTTTTTCCTTTCCTCTTAGATTTATGATTAACTTTGGCACCAAATAAAGAACTTTTGGATTTTTGAATTTGTGTTTTTTGTATTTATGTTGTGGGCAAAGAAATATTACTGTTACTTTGTCTTTAAACATTTATTTTTATTTATTCCCTATATTTGTTGTTTCACAGGCAGTTATCAAAGGAGCAGCAGGACCTCAAGGTGGCGCTGGAGAGGCAGGTAGTTCTAAACCAGAAACTTTCTCAGGAAAAAGAGCAGCTGATGTTCAAACTGAGACACAGAGACTCCTGTCCGACCATCCACCTGCCCCCCATGATGCAGGAGATCGCCCCCAGATGAGCCTGGATGCTGTCGATCCGTGTAGATAAAGACCGACCGAACAGCTGCTGATAATCATTCACAAACACGCGGTTGGTTTACCGCTCAGTAACCGAGCTGCTCGTTTGGAGAGCAACGAGCAGCGTCTCAACTCTGCATTCAACTTTCAGGGCTTTAATCTGGATCAGGATGCAGGACAACATGAGACTGAGTATTTGCCATTTGACTGCAACGCTGCTGGTAAAACTTCTTTTTCCACAGTGTGTGCAGTTGAGGAAGTTTACAACTGAACAACGAGGGCTTCAAAGCGACTGTGGACTCAGACCCACCACAGTCCCTGAAAGTAGTTTTGCAGCAGCTCTACTTGAATCTGGATCCTGTTTGTTCACACTGTAATGAGCCTCAGACTGCGAGGTAAAGTCATCCATCAGATTAGTGTGTGTGATGACGGTTTGAACCTTTCTTCATCAGGTTAGCCAGTCTTGTTCCGTCAAAGTAAAATCAGCGTGGTCGCACAGTGAAGTCGTTTGCCTTCCTTGTGAAAAAATTTGGTGACTACTTGTGGGTCTAGTTGGCTAGCTAACCTGTTAAATAACTTTCTTGAAGTCTCTCCTGTTTTCTGAAGCTTCACATGTAATCGTGCTTAAACTCGTGTTTTATTCAACCGTCATCTTTATGTCACGGCTGATGTCAGATCAGCTGCGTCTCTCCTGCAGGGTGACATAAAGCTGGATGGTGAAACACAACTAACACAAATATTTTAGCTCCTCTTCTTTGCGTGTTTTTTTTCTTTTTATCGTTTCCTACATCGATGATCTCTCTGTTCACAAGGATGTCATCCCTGTTTGTTGGTCAGCAGTTCAGTTTCACATCAGTTTGTTGGAGCCAAAGCTGAGAACTGTTTAACCTTTATGCAGACGACTTTAAAGTAAATGAACAAATCCACTCATCACGCTGGTGTCGACACGGCCTCAGTATCTCACAGCTCAAACCGTCTGAAGTGCCTGAGATTCGCTGAATGACTGATCTCATTGACATAAAACTGAATCTACTGAGCCTCTGTTGACTGAGAGGTTTATTACAAGCTGGTTTACATCTAACATGATTTAAAACTTCTGAGGATGGTGTGCTGGATAATTGATGCCATTCGTCACCTCATATCAACTTGTCCATGTTTGCTCGCTTCAGACCTGAGATAAAGCGACGAATGGTAGTTAAGAGGGAACAGAGAGTGTTACCGATAAAGTTTTCCTGTAAACTGACTGTCCTGAAGTTGTACAAGCTTTGAGAAGTTTAAACTTGGACATCCATTTGAGGTTCTTGAAGGGTTCTTCTAAGAACTTCTTTGTACTAAAGGTGTCAGAAAGTGGATTTCTTTAAATAGGATTCAAATGTTCCTGATGTTTCTGATCTGAATGCCGCAGAGGTTTTACAGATTGTAACTTTTAATAGTGTAAATATCCACTGGAGATTGTTGTAAGGAGGATTGTGAGGAGTCAATGAGCATCTTCCAGGTCCCAACAATCAAACACGACCTTCAGTGATTCATTTAGGTCCTGATCAGGACGTTTATAAAAGTTACTCTTCCTCAAAATGTGCATAAAATCAATCTGTGGCATATGTAAACCCTGTGGATTCAAACTTGTCATCAAACCGAACAAACCCGGACTGCAACGCTCTCCCAGAAAATCAAAACCTCACCAACTGTGATTTTTATCATCCTGTTCAAACCTGGTGTTTGTCTTTTTATTTTAGTCCGTTTGTGTTCTTATTTTCTGTTAGCGTGCCTTAAACTTCCCCAATGCCTCCCCAAGGTTGTTTGGCGCTGGAGTTAGCTGACACGTTTTTAACATAAAGCTGTGTTCGTCATCACTTCTTTTGGAAAATACCACTTTGTTTTCGGTGTAATATATACTGTATACACACAAACAGTATTAGAGGCTGTAAAAACACACATTCATGTTCACTTTGTTTGCCTCAGAATCAAGTTAATCTCGCTTCTTGTTTAAAGGTGTTTAAAATGGTATATGACGAGTCGTGTGAGTCGTGCAGCAAAGTTTTCCATCTTCATCACGTGATCAACAATCACAGAACAATCATCACTGTAAATGTTTTGCTTTTAAACGCTTGGTAACTGTCAGTTTAGGAGATATCCTGTTACTTTTAAAGATGTGAAAAATATTGCCATGTGTTGGTTAATGTTTTTTTCTTTTTTGTTAACGTGACGTTGGATTTATGGGATGTGACCTTTTGTATTGCCAAAAAAAAAAATTCTCCTTATGCACTAGCACTTTGACCAGTATTTTACCAGGACTTTGTATAAGAGAGATTTTTCCATTGTTTGTATAGCTTTGAATTTTCTGAGCTTCATATTTCATCTTTTCTTGGTTGGATTTAAGTCCAGCAGTTTGTTTTCCCTTTTTGTTTTTGGCTTGACTAAATAAAAAGCTGCAACTAAAACTGATCAGTATGAAGTCTGTATTGAGAATAATACAGTAACAAAAAACAAAAATAATAAGCTGTTACTGTTCTCTTTCTTAGCCTTTCTCAGCTTCTGTCTCTTTTACAAATGTATTTCTATGCAGACATTTTCCCATGGACCATCTATTTCTGCGATGTGAGTTGGGCAGCAGGCGGGAGTGCGGACCTGGATGTGCTGCATTAGGGACGTGAAACGTCACCTCGCTGGTAGAAAAGGAGCTGGAGTCAGTGCGAGATGTGTAGCGGTACTGACAAGAAATAGTTTTGCTTACCTCTACGCACAGCATTTGCTCTGGAAACAAACTCCTGGAGAGGGGCTCGGCTCTCTACTTTTCTGGAGTTGACAGCGCCAACAGGAGTGGGGATACTCGTGTATCCCCGGCTGAGTGCTGCTATGTTGGAGTTCTCACCGGTGAACGAGAGGGTCACCTCCATGTGGCTACAAGTTGCGGGGAGGAAGTCTTTGATGGTTGTTTGTGCATATGCACTGAACAGCGCGTCAGAGTTACCGGACTTCTTGGAGTCACTGGGTGGCGTCCTGGATAAGGTGCTGCCTAGGGAGTCCATAGTTCTGCTGGCAGACTTCAACACTCGTGGGCAATGATGGAGAAACCTGGAGGGGTGTGACTGAGAGGAGCGGCCTGCCTGATCTAAACCTACATGCTGCTTTGCTTTTGGACTTCTGTGCTAATCATGGATTGACCATAATGAACACCATGTTCAAACATAGGGTTGCTCATAAGACCTTAGGCCAACAGTCAGTGATGACCTGTGACCATGTGTTTTGGACACTCAGGTGAAGAGAGGAGCAGAGCTGTAAACTGATCACCAGTGAGTGGGATCAGGTGGCGGGGGAGGCTACTGGACACAAACCCAAACATGTGGTGAGGATAAACTCGGAAGGTCTGGCTGAGGCCCCTGTCCATTAGGTCTTCAACTCCCACTTCCAGAAGAATTTCTTGTGCATCTCGGGGAGGCTGGGGGATGTGGAATCTGAGTGGGCCTCTTTCAAAGCCTCTATTGTGGAGGCAGCTGCTGGGAGTTGTGGCCGGAAGGTCGTCGGTGCCTGTCACGGCGGCAACCTAAGAATCTATGTTGCTGGGGAGAGGGACGTCTGGAGTACCTTGCTCAGTTTATTGCCCCCGTGACCTGGTCCTGGATTAGCAGAAGCAGGTGGATGGATGGATGGATGGATGGATGGATGTCACTAAATAAACCTGCCTTGCTTCAAGCTCTTAAACCACTTCAGGTCTAGCCCACATGTAGACAGGTATCTTTTAAAACATCGCTTTCTTGATGCCTGCTTCCCATGTGCTGGAGCTTTCTTTGACTTTCCCAATCAGCAGCAGAGGAATCCTTCTGCTTCTGGGGTTTTTCAAGGAAAATGGCACAGCCACTGGTTTAAGCTTGATGGCCTATGATTGTCGTACTTCACCTAGGCCGCTGCATAGCTTGGGGTACCTTGCCTTGAGGGTCTCCGTGTCTGTGCTGTTGACACTGATGAGTAAGCCAAGGACTACAATGGCTGGTAATCCGGGCAAAGGTGTTCTCCATGATCTACTGAGGCATGACACTGTATTTGTAGCACTGGGAGCTTTTGGAATTTTTGATCTGGTAGCTGTGTGGCTTTGCCATATCATACTTGGGGTTGCTGTGCTTAGGCTTTCCTTTTATGAAAGTATCACGGACCAGCATTCAACAAAACCAAATACCACACAGCTGGCACGTGGTCTGTTGTTGTTTTGGGTGATGAACAAGAGCTTGAAACAAATGCAACAGACAGCTTGTTGGTTTCATTTTGATTAGCACTGCTAAGTCAAATTACAAGTTGTTAACATTATTTCAAACAGAACACATTATTTTTCTGCGCTCCTTGGACGGCTGGCTATGAATGGGGGTCATGGGAATTGGGGGCTGATGAGGGGTTGGATGGGGTGGTGGCGATTTGGGGGGTGGTGATGGGGATTGGGGGGTGGATGCAGAGGCGACGGAGATTGGGAGGGCGGATGCAGGGGTTGATGGAGCATGGGGTGGTGAGAAGGTGGATTTTAGTTTCTTGATGTGGAGGGAATTTTAAAGATCTTTTTGTACCATTTCTTTTTCTTCTTTTTGGGGACCTGGCTCTCCTGGTTCAGAGTTTGCTCTGTGGTCTGATGGAGGACCAACCAGTGGCTCTCCAGCTGCTGCTCAGCCTTCATCAGAGCTTTAATGAGTCTATTATTTTCAAATTTCTCCTCTGCCAGTTGAGCTGAATAGGAGGCGCAGCAGGACTGCAGCTCCTTCAGCAGGGCGGATTTTTCTTGCTCCCACTGGAGACGGTCACATTCGGCCTGATGTTTCGCCGTCTTCATATGTGCCTTAAACATTTTGCTCTCCACCTCTTGCAGCTTCTCTTTGTTCAGGTACTTTGTCCTCAGTTTTTCCATATCTACAAGCAGGGAGGTTTTCTCCATCTGACTCTCCAGACGTGCAGCCTCCAGCTGCTGCTTAGCGCCATTGAGAGTGTCCATGAGTTTGTTGAGCTGAATTTTCTCCTCAACCAGCTGGGCGGCAAAGGAGGCCCTGCAAGAGTCCAGCTTCTTCAGCAAGGCGGTTTTCTCCTGCTCTAACTGGAGATGGTCAGTCTCTGCCTTCTTCATACACACCTCCTCCTGCATCTTCTTTTGATCCAGATATTTTTGTCTAAATTTTTCTAGATCTGCAAGCAAGGAGGTTTTCACCATCTGACTCTCCAGACGTGCAGCCTACAGCTGCTGCTCAGCTCCTTTCAGAGCGTCCGTTAGTTTGTTGGTTTCAAGTTTCTCCTCGACCAGCTTGGCAGCATAGGAGGCCCTGCAGGAGTTATTGTTTTTTTGTTTCTGCTCTTCAAGCTGAGCAAGGTAGGAGGCTGTGGCTTCCCGGAAGGAGATTTTCTCCTTCTGGAAGTGGAGATGTTCTTTCTCCAGCAAAAACTTTGCCCTTTTCTCCTGGCAGCTTTCCAAGGTCTTTTTAGTTGCTAGTTGTTGTTCTAGCAGAGCTGCCTCCATCTGTCTGAGTTTTATCTGAAGCTCCAGCACTTTGCCCTTCTCAGTTGTGAGGTCTCTCTCCAGCTGGTTGTCTCTTGAGCGAGCCATCGACTCCTTAATGTCTCTGTCCAGAATAATATCCTCCAGGGAGCCGATGGTCGCCTTCAGGGTGTGTTCGGTCAAAGCATGTGACAACTTTTCGCCACGGAGCTGCGACTTTATAGCGTCTAGTTCCTTTTGAGGAGACTCGTTCTGTGTTTACAAGCTCCAGTCTGGTTTGCACTTCTCTGAAGCTGCAGGTCTGCTGCTGCTCAGTCTTTTTGCTGATCTGTTTTGACAGATCCTCCTGGTTCTTGAGCTCTCTCTTTGGAGAGGGGACATTAGTCTGGGGTTTAGTCTGAGCCTCTTTGAGCTGGGCTTTCAGGCTATATATCTCCCTCTGCATCTGCTCCTCGCTCCGCTTGTTGTCCTCTTGCTGTTCTTGGAGTTTATCCAGAAAGTTGGATAGTGAGTTCTCTTCAATTTCCAAGAGGACTCTGCCCTCATGTTTGGTTTGGGTCAGCCTGACCTCGCACCTCAGTTGTTCTTCCAGGGAGTTCATGTAGAAATTGAGTGAAGGTTTAACCTCCTTAGAGTTGTTGTTGACGTCTTCCATCGCTGTGTTCTGCTTCAGTGTTTGTTCGTAGCCGTGCTCTCTGTGTAGTCTCCATCGACAAAGTGCGATATGTCTCTGAACCAAACTGATTTTTATAGTTTCCCAACATTCCAGTAGAATCCAGCCATGTCACGGATTCTGCTCCTTTGATTCATGTTCCGAACGGTGCGTTCTGTGTCTTTAATCTTCTCGTTGCTGTTTGATTATGTTTGAATTACGTTTTGTTGGCTTGTTTTGCAGTAATGGTTGAAGAAGATACGAGTGTCTCTTCATCATCAGCATCACCCTGCTGTGTTGTCTGATGACAGAAGTGAAGCAGTGAAGGCTCAAAATTGAAGTTTTATCACCAGCTGCCACTGTCAGTCAAAACAAGTCCAACTTAACAGCTGCACAAAATCATACAAAAGAGCTGAGGTGATCGTCACACATGCTCGTGTTTGTAACACGCACTTCATATTAGAAAAGGTTAAATAAGGTATTGTCTGTTGCGGTTGAGAATAACATTAAAGGTTTATCTAAAGGTTTTTATGGTGTACACATAAGATTCTGTACAATTTACCATCATAAGACTTTCACAGGATTTTGGCATTTCTTATTTGACACTACTAAAATAGAAAAGATAAAAAACCTCAGCCTTTCAACAACTTCATTTATTTCAGAATAACTAGATAAAAATGAACATATTAATAATATAAATATAATGCACAGGAAAAATACAGGAAAAATTAAAATACCAGTCAGATTAATAGTGTTTTAGTGTACTGAAGGTGTTAATGCTGAAATGTCATTTGCTCTAATGTTTAATAGAAACCTCATAAGAAATATATGGACAAAATACTCTCACAGTTTACACCAGTGGCTCCCAAACAAGGGTTTGCAATAATCATCAGTAAATGTACAACAATTTAAGTTAAGGGGGAGAACAAACATCCTTGAGTATGATTTATAACTCACTGAACTCACCTGCCTGCCATCTGTCAGAGTGATTTGAACAGATTGGATTGAAAATGGTTAACAACCCATTAGCTTTCACCACGTGTTGATTTAAAATGTATTGCTGAGAAGAAACTTGTGATATCATCTTTCTCAAAATGAGAAATATGTTTTCTTTTTGTCTGTTTTTTTTCTGGGTAAAATTTGCTCTAAGAACAGTCTTGTGACCACCAGGGGGCAGAACAGGACAGTTTATTGTTTTGGTCCATGTTGCTGCTGCTGCTGGGATTGAACCTGTGAACTTTATTTTACAACCTGAATGCTGCTCTGCGCTTTACAGAGAGAGCTTTTGCACAGATTTCTACCATCAAACGTCATGGTGGTTCTCTAAAGTTTCACTGATCCCTGTTCAGTCTGCAGGTGTCGATGACCTCTGACCCCCACTGATGTTCTTTATGTGATGTTTTCTGTAATTAGTTACTGAAAGGTGTTGTGGCGTCTGCGCTCTGACAGCCTGCTGACAACAAGGTGACAGATTGCCTCATTATTGTAACACACAGGAACAAATCATGAGATCAGAACGAGGCCTGATCCACCTCCAGGGGGCGCTGCAGCCCACCAAAAGTACAACAGCTGTACAGAGTAAAGTTAAGAGGTTTTATTTTCCCAGAGCTGGATGTACACACCTTGGCCCTTTCCACACCACCCCCTTCATTTTTGTAATTAAGAAAAACATAACATTTATCGTGAAGCATGATAACGATATAGCTAAAAATAAAAAAAATCCTACAGACCGAAACATTTCAACATCCATTAAATAAAGAGTTGTTCACATATTGATGCTCCAAAGAGAATCCCTCTAATTTTTCCTCTGTCATCACCATGAGGCTCACATTGACTTTACTCAATCAAAAATGAATAATTAGTAACTGCTAACTACGTGTTAAAGTTAAAGTTACGTCTCCTCTCGATGTTTCTCCTCTACGTACAATTCCTGAAAAGACATCTGCTGGCGCCTCAACGTCTTTCTTCACTGACTGCAACTGTCAATCATGAGGCCACGCCCCCTTTTATGTGATCAGAAAACTAATCAAAACCAAACTGATCAGAAGAACAAACACTTGAACAAACATCAGTGTGATAAGAACTACGTAAAATGATAGAAACCATCTTTGGAAAACATTATTTGACATTTGAGATTTTTTTGTTTGTCCTGTCTCCTAACACGGAGGGGGCGGAGCTTATGAGCCACCAGGGGGTGATCCAGATGTTTGAGCTTCACTGTGTGTGTGCTGTCATGTTGTCCATCTTTGAATGTATGTTTGTATGTCCATCAGTCTGTGTGCCGGAGTTGGGACACAGCTGTTGTGACCATGTTGACACACTCATGTGAGGTTAAAGCATCACAGAGATACGAACAACAGCATTAGTCTGTAAAAGGTTTCACCTGCAGGTAGAGAAACACTGGTGTGTGTGTGTGTGTGTGTGTGTGAGACATCGTTGACCTGCAGTTTAAGATCTGCAGCTCTAAAAGTGTGTGTGAAGCGTTGAGCGGATGTAAAGGGATCAGTGTGTCAGTGGCTGTTTGACAAGCTGAGACAATACCTGAAACCTGCAGGTCACTCCTGCTGATTGATTGTGTGTGTGTGTGAGTGTGTCAGTGTGTGTGTGTGAGAGTGTGTGAGAGTGTGTGTGTTAGCCACGGGTCACAGCCTCGGTCGTCATGTCACAGCGTTCCCATGGCACTTCACAGCCACCTGGAAACACCTGAAGCAGAGAGGAGAGTGTGAGCGGAGAGGACGAAGGAGGAGAAGAAGAGTGGACGAATGAGTGACAGTTATAGAAAAGAGAGAGAGGACAGGAGAAGGAAAGACATGAAAACGTGTCAGTCAGCGGGAGAGTCTCCTGCTTGATCTTGACCGTTTCTTATTTCTGCTGTACAGCGCCCCCTGTTGATTTAAATTGTCCCACTTGGTGGAAATGCAGGCTGGTTCACTAGAAAGTACCAAAAAGGTTTATCTGAAGGAGTCTGAAATACTTTATATTGCAAAATATTAACTTTCCACCATCAACAGTGTCCGCCGCATACACACAGCTTTTAGCTAACAATCCCACAATGCAATTGCTTCACAGTTTACAGATGTGACAGGATCAGTCAGTTCTCACTGTAAACTAACAAATGTGTGTTTTATTCATTTGTTAGTGACTTCATGTGTGCAGGAACATATTTAAAGCAGCCTGAGCTCATATTAGTTATTAATTATATGATTTCTGATATTGTTCATTTTATGGAGTTAAATCTGAAATAACGTGGAACTAATATGACAGCAGGATTAATAATGTCATCCATTCAGCAAAATAAGAAACTGCTGGATTTTCAGGATGATGTGAGTAAATTGTGATTAATTGTGGAAACGTTCCTTTTTCCATACAGTCAGTTTTTACTGTGTTTGACTCTGGCCAGCAGGGGGGGCTGTTGTTCACACTGCACTAATGAATTAACAATAACGGAGAGATTTTGGACTCGACCTGAGAGATGTTCAGGTGTTTTGAATCCTCGCCCAGTTTGGCAGATTTAACGAGACGTTACACAAGTCTTCTCTGCAAACTCTTTGGTTGGTTGCTGCTCTGAGTCTGAGCTCTGAGCCTTAAAACAGCACGTATGAGAACAGGAACCGGCGCCAGCCACCACCATGTTTGACCTTTCTGCAGCTGCTCCTCCTCGCCCAATTAAATCCAAATCTTCCTGGAAAACAAAATGAAAGCTCTGAGGTGACGTCCGTCGGCTGGACTACTGTATCATCGCTGTTTAGCCGCTTCGCTCGCGCTCAACTTTCCCCCCCTTTCTACATTTTTAAGTGCCCTTTTCTTGTGCAGCAGAAAGAGAAGAGATTAGAAGTGGAAAAAAGAAATTTGCAGTTATTTCCTGTTAATATCTTTCCCTTGTTGAGCTCTAATGAGAGGAGTCGCCCCTTCACTTTCAAGAGGGCTTAGCAGCAGTTAGCTGGCTCCGGGCTGCAGGGACAATAATCACATTTTAACTCAGCCTCACACCCCGAACACTCACAATAACTCACACCACTTAATTCCTCCTTTCAGAGCCGGCGATAAAACGCCAGAGGCAGAATTAATAGATGCTAATAGCCGCCTTCAATCAAAGCCAAGCGGGATCCAAATTTGCCAGTAAGGCCTATTAATTAACATGTGGAGGGGGCGGGGGGCGGGGGAGCGGGGGCCGACATACTGAGGCAGGATGGGGAGGAAAAAGGGGCTCTGCCGTTCACACGGGCCTCCGCAGGGCAGCTCATTGAAGGTGGAGGCAGGGGGGCTTTGTGGAGCTTCCCGGGCCACAATTAGGGGCTCCTGAATGGGCTGGCATTTGTCCTCCAGGTCCAAAAGCTGCACAGGAAGGGCCGAGTCTGGGCAGCGTGGGTCGGACGTCCAAATGGTGTCTGATCAGCCGAGGCGACGGGGACACGAGTCACAAAAACACCACCGGGCGACTAAAGAGATTTTTCTTCTTTCTGTAAAAAAAAAGTGTGAAACGCTTTCAGAAGTTGAATCTGTTAACGTGACAGAGTTTTATGCTTTCAAACTTTCTTTGTGATCTTTCTCAGCATCTAAACCTGCAATTCAACTTAAAGTGAAACGAAAGCATAAAAACTTGAATTGAGCTGCAGTTCGTTACAATAAGAGCTCAGATGTGTGGAGTACAAACATTTTGTGACTTTGCAAATTTGTGGGTTCAGTATTTTTCCTATCTGATATAATCTGGGCGACATTACACTGCTGATAAAATGGATATTCTGCAGATTAGCAGTAAAATCAGGAGCTGACAGTCGGTGGTGGTCTGATCTCTTCATCCTCTCTCGTCCAGATATTTTTCTTGAGTTTCCTTCCTGCAGATTAAAGTGAAGTTGTCTTCTCCGTCCTGCGACCGCGGTGGCATCACTTCAAATTGTGGAAAAGGTGATGATGAGTCCAGGAAACAAAGTAAGAGATCTACTATATATATATTATTTATCTGTTGACTGATTTTGAATTTCTTCTCTGATCTGCCTCTTAACTTCACAAAATAAGAGCTGGAAACTTCTCACTGTGAAAAACAAACAAACAAAGGTTTCCTCTGACCTTTGACCCCTGGGGTCAATTGTCTTGTTCTGTGTCAAGTGACCTGTTGCTCACACACACACACACACACACACACACACACACACACACATGTTAAGCTAAAGGAAGTCCAGACAACAACGATAATAAATGTTTTGTTTTCTTTGTGATTTTCTGTGATTTCGTATGGAAGACAAAGATTTGATTTTTACATTTATATTTAAGTAAACATTCATATTATAAATGTTAAAGTATTTTACAAACATTGAATGTTTGTCAGGTTTGATTTCTAAATGACTTAAAACAGTTCATCAATAACTGATAATAAATTAATGGTTTAAAGTATGTGAGAATTTGTTTTTCACAGTAAACTGAATATCTGATGTCACCTTTAACATTTGACACTTACTGATCTTTTAAACGCACTAGTAATCAATTAATGAGGAAAAATCAAAATATATAGAAAATAATGATTACTTATAATTATGTGTGATTAATTTACAAAAGTCTTTAAAACCAGAAGAAATTCATGATGACATCACTGTTGACTCAGTATTTTACGATTATCATATATTATTATTTTTACATTATTATTATTGGATTATTATTACCAATAGGCAGTCAGACTGAACAGGAAGTGGAGTAAAAGTCTTAACATGATAAAATTAGAGTTAGTTAATTTAAATATTTTTTCAGGCCAAAAACACATTACAGGAACATTTACGTGTAATATAACAGTAAATATAATAAAGAGATTAAACATTTAAATAATCCTGATTTCTTCATGGCAGCAGAATAAAAAGAGGAGAAAGTGTTTTATTGAAATGAATAATAAACTCACTAAAAACTCACAGCTGATTTTAAATATTAAATCTCAGATCGATTAATTAATTAATGAGGCCACAAACATTCATCAGTGACATCATCTCTGTCATGACCTCATCACCCCCACATCATCATCATCATCATCTTAATCATTTTCTTCATCCTCCATCAACAAAATGGCTGTCGGGTGGGCGTGCAGTGCGCATGCTCAGCACACCTCTGCAGGCAGGGCAGGTGTCAGAGAGCCGCCTGTTGCCGTCACTCCGTCGCGGCTCAGACTGCAGCAGGAGGCGGCAGCAGGCGTCAGGACGCAGCGAGCGGCCGCAGCCGGAGGATCCGCTCCGAGTTTCAGGAGTTTCTCACGGTTTCCATCCCGCAGAGGAGCCGCGGACAGACGCCGCCCCGCTCAGGTGAGAGGCCCCCCCCCGCTGCCAGGTGCGGGCAGGCAGGATTTTGCGCCTTTACGCACGGACGGACTTCAGTGGAGAGGTATGGCAGTCCGGGGGAGGCTGCGAGTCTGAGCCCCCCCGAGCCCGAGGACCCACCTGGACCCTCCGCACCGCGTCCCGCCGCCGCAGCAGCTCCACGATGTTCGCGCACGGCAGCAAGAAGTGCTTCACCATCGAGTCTCTGGTCGGGAAGGAGGCGAGCGGCCACGGCGGCTCCGGGGACGAGCCCATCCGGCCCACGGCGCTCCGCTTCCCGGAGTCCCTGCACCCCGCGGCCGCCGCCGGGGTGTTCGGCTCCTGCTTCCAGGGGGGCAGCGGGAGGACTCTGTACTCCGCCGGGCCGGACATGGTGCTCCAGGAGCCCGGGACGCACGCGCAGAGCCCCGGCGGGCTGCCGCTGCACCCGCTGCAGATCCCCCCGCAGAGCTTCTTCAGCCCGCAGCACCGGGACGCGCTCAGCTTCTACCCCTGGGTGCTCCGGAGCCGCTACCTGGGCCACCGCTTCCAAGGTGAGCCGGGGGGTTACTGTGCAGGAGAAATCATTTCAGCCACTTCTTCTGCAGGATGGACACAGTTCTGTGTGATAAGTAAAGCAGAATAAGTACATTTAAATCATCATTTAACTCTTTTTCTGCATCGCATCGTATTGATCCGTGAGCATTCAGGCTTTGTTGTGCTGCTGTTTCACTCAGTTTGCGGTGTTTTATTAATATTGTGACAGTTTTTTATTGATCCGCGCCCCTCTGACCGTCTGAAAAACCACAATGTGATTTTTATTCCCTTTTATTCATCTTTTACATCCACATTTTCGCGATTTTCTATGATTTTCCTTCTTTTCTTCCTCTATTCCTCTCATTCTTATCACTTATCTTTATTCCTCTCAGTATTCTTATTTTAGATCATGTATTGATTTCCTCATTCAGCAGTATTTTTCAGTCAGAAACTCTCAGATCAGTGTAAAATCTGATTATTATTAATAAAGTCAGCGGCAGCGTGGTTGGTTCGTGCAGCAGAAAGGATGCGTTGGTTGTATTTACTGAACTGTGATTGATTATCGATTGCTTTATAGGTGTGTAAGTGGAGAATTAGATTTTTTTTTAACCGTCTCAGATAAAAGATCAGTTTGTTTCATGCTGAAGCTTCTTTTTTATATTAACATTTAATCAATAATCAAATATTATATAATTATTCATATCAGAAGATGATTTTTAATTTGAATTCATCCATGAAAACTCCGTTAAAAGATCATTAAAACTAAACAACAAACACACACTTCACTCAATATGATCAATAAATCAGATATGATTATTATTATTGTTGTTGTTGTTGTAAACGCAGCTCGTGTTTTATGACCTTTAACCTCTGATAATATTTCTGCTCAGTATTTTTCTCATCAATGAATCTTAAAGATATTTTTATTTTCTAACATCTCTAAAAGTTTTTTCTTTTTATTGACTTTTTTCTCTTTTTATCGTCTTCAGACTGTCAGTGATCATCAGATGTTTCTTTATTAAAACAGACTCCAACATTTCTGTGAAAAGAAGATAAATCATCGGAGATTTATCAGTAATAATAATCATAATGATATTAATAATAATAATGATAATTGATCCAAACAAACATGAAGCTGCTGTTTTTTTTTTTTCAGATGATTTTTAAACGCGCTGCTCGTGTTTCAATAAAACTCAAAGAAAACTTTATTTAAACTCTTCACATTAAACTGCGACTTTATTCAAACCTGCTGGAATAAAAATAAAATATTAAACTGAACTTTATTATCACGAAGTTTAAACAGCAGGTGATTATTGTTTATATCATTATTGATTGATTGATTGATTAATTCTAACAGGACAGTCAGATTTAAACGGGCCTTTTTATTAAATGATGAAAAACTTTATTTAAAACAGTTTAAAGTGAAACTTTTTGTTTCTTCTTCGTTTAAAGGAGTGATTGATTAGAGGGTTGATTAAAATCTGAAGATGAAGAATAAAAAATCAATCGGATGATCAGACAGAACTAAAAAATCAAATCTGATTTATTTCCAGCCTCAGTGATGATGATGATTGATCCTGTTTGATTGATTATTAAATGTGTTTTTATTCTTTTCTGATGAAATGCAGCTGCAGTTAAATTAGAAAAAAAAATCAAATCAAATCTTCAGCTCAGTTTTTCCCACAGAAAGTCTCAATATTTTAATAATTCACAGATTAAAACGGAAATGATCATCAATAAATCAGCTGTCATAAACGATCGATCCGCAGTTTCTCAACATGTGGGACGCGGCCCAGCGGGGACAAACAAATAAATGTTTGTGTTTATTAAAAATAATAAAATAATAATGATATGATGACAAAATGAATCAAATATAAAAATTATGAAAAGTAAATAAAAAACAAAACAAATCAAACACATAAATAAATGAAATGGAAAAAAATCAAATCAATCATTAAATCCAGATGTTTGAATGCAGAAAGTAAATAAAATAACTCAATAAAAACAATAAATATAAAATATCAGTTATTGCAAATAATTAAAAATACATTAAATCAATTTATTGAAGCATTTTGAGGCATTTCACTGATTTTTAAATAAGAACAGAAAAAATATTAAATGTTCACATAAAAACCAAACTAACAGACTGAATTTAAGTTTTATTATTTAAATGGTTTAAATCAACAGCTGAAGTCAGTTTGTAGAAGTTTCATGTTGAGTTTTAAACATCCAGTTTATTTATTGTTTCTTATTGTTTGTGTTGCAGCTTTCTATAAAAACTAAACGAGACTTCACGTCTGTTAAACACAAATTATTAATAATATGAATATTTAATATAACAAAATCCACCCTGACAGAAACTTTAAGACTCAATTTGAAATAAAGTTTTGTGAGTTTGAACAAAGTTTACCTGCTAGCTGCTCATGACCTTTGACCTCAGGTTGATGGTTCAGTTTAAAGGAGCTTTACTGACACAACCGAACAGCTGATGAATCTGCCTGTCAGTCAACAGATCAATAGAAGTTTTTGATTTTAACCCTTTATTATCAGTTTGACTGCAACTATGATGTATTTTCATTACTGATTAATAAGCAGATTGAATTGATTTAAGATGTTAGAGGCAGTGAAAAATAAATTCCACAAACATCAAAATGTCTCTAAAGAGAATAAAGTGTCAATTTTAATATGAAAAACACATTTATTTTATTTTATCTTTTATTATATCTGAATGAAATTTTTTTTTCATCATTTTTATTTTGTGTGTTTGCAGAAATATTCAGCATTGATCAGTCTAAAAACAATAATTTAACAATCTTAATAGTAAAATAATATAAATACAGTTGCTCTTCAGTTAAAACCAATCATCTTCATTTTCTGGTGATTTTTAATAAAAATAATTGAATTTAAAACGTCTCATCAATGTAAAATATTTAGAAATACTGAGTTTTTGCAGTGATGTCATGAATACTAACAATACTAATTAAGAGATCATTACCACCAAACTCTGTTTAATAATTAATAATCAATAATTACAGCTGGTTTGTCTTAATCGTGTGTGTGGGTCAATCTGTGGTTCTGGGCCCAAATGGGGCCGTATTGGTTTTGATGGAGGAAGTAAAAACTGCACGTCGTCTCAGCAGGTGATGCAGATACCTGTCAGCTCATCAGTGTTTAAACACACACACACACACACACACACACACACACACACACACACACAGAGATTAAATGGGGTTTTCTGTCTGTTGGCTGTAAAAACATTCGCAGACTAAAACAAACTGACTCTCTGGCTGTGTGTACAGAAACGATATTTGATTGTTTTTTTTTCTTCTTGACGGTTTAAATGTGTAAAAATCGATCAATAAAATTAGTGTGGCTGTAATCGATCGGTTACTATGATTACTTTGACTGATTTGTTTTTATATGAGTTAAGTTTTCCTCACAGCAGCTCGTCTTCTCTCCTGGAATCAATCCGACTCTGTGATCATGTGAATATTGATCCGGCTCCTGATTGGCTCCAAATTAGTTGTGATGTCACCTGCAGAGAAACTCTACATACACAAAATATTATTTCTATAAACCGACAACATGTGACACAAAAATTAAAAATGTTTAAACACAAAACAAATCAGAATCAGTTTTATTGGCCAGGTATGTGTGCACATACAAGGAATTTGACTCCGGTTTTTACAGCAACCTAGGCGGATGAATCCACATTTGGTGCTCTAGTGATTATTTGTGGCACCATGACAGGTGTGTGTATGTGAGTCAAAATAAACTACAGTGTGGGTTCTTGGTGACGAAGGAACAACAGTGAGAAGTTGAAGTCCAACAAGTAAAGTCCTGTGTGTGTCAGTAAAGTGGAGTTAAAGTCCATAAAGTAAAGTCCTGTGTCAGTAAAGTGGAGTAAAGTTAAAGTCCATAAAGTAAAGTCCTGTGCAGTAAAGTGGAGTTAAAGTCAGTAAAGTGGAGTTAAAGTCCATAAAGTAAAGTCCTGTGTCAGTAAAGTGGAGTTAAAGTCCATAAAGTAAAGTCCTGTGTCAGTAAAGTGTCCCCTGTGTCTGTTGTCCTGTTGTCTGTTCTCTCATTAGATGATTCTTCCTCCTCATTAATGTAAAAGCAGGATTTTACTGTTGGAGTTGGTTGAGGTGGATCATTTTCAACTAGTTTGTATTTTGGGACTGCAGCTAATGATTCTTTTCATTCTGGATCAATCTGCTGATTCTTTTCTCCATTGGATCCATTGATTGATTGTTTGCTTTGTAAAAAGAGTGAAAATAGTGAGAAATGCCGTCACAATGATCCAGAGCCCAAAGTGACTCCTTCACAATAAACCTCCACATTATTCAGATTATTCACACACATTACAATCATTCACATTATTCAGAGGGAAAGAAGAAAAATCATTTCAAACATCATCAGAAGAGTTTTCCTTTCCTGCTGATCGAGCGATCAGTAAATTACATAATTTCTCTCTTAGTTCATGATAGTTTCATTTATAATAATAGATCATATTTAATTATAAATTTAGCTGTCAGATAAATGTTGTCAAAAGTTTAATATTTCTCTTTTAGTGCAGAACAAAGATTCATCACATAAAAATATTCAAGTGTAGTAAAGTAAATTTATTTTGAAAATTATTTTAATTTTATATTGCTTCCTGTTAAAGTGAAACACACAGAGACTTTTGACACACACACACACACACACACACACTCTGACAGGTCTGGACTTGTTTTCTGTATCAGGGGAGGCTGATGTGCCATCTGCCTCAACAACCAACAACTCTTCTTCTTCTTCTTCTTCTTCTTCCTCTGACGGTGAAAATGTTTGTTGATTCGTTTAATCACTCTGAACTATTTTCATTTAATTTAGTCGCCTTCTCCTCCTCGTCCTCGTCTTTCTTCTCCTCCTCTCCCTCTCTGACATGTTTTATAATTTGTTTTGTTGTTTATCTTCTTCTTTCCTCTTTAACGGCTCTTCAGAGCTCAGAGAGGTCAGAAACATTTGTTTTGGGCATTTTTATCTCCCCCCTTCCTCTTTTTCTTCTTCTTCATCTCTGATTTTAAAATGTTTCTCCTCGTCGTTCCCCTCCTCCTCTTTTCTTTGACAGTAACCTTTTATAATTTGTTTTGTTGTTTCTTTTATATCTCTCCTCCTTGTCCTCACTTTTCTCTCATCCTTTTCTTCTTCTTCTTCTTCCCTTTTAACATCTTTTTCCTCCCCCTTCCTTTTGTCTTTTTAAATAAATAAATATGAAAAACAAGTACAGACCTCCTCTTCTTCTTCTTCTTCTTTGTATCCTGTCGTCTTGTCTCTGCTGTGTTTGTAACAGTAGAAGAAGAAGAGCTGTGTTGTTAGCGTTAGCAGCATTAGCAGACAATCAAACGGTTTGATTGACAGGTCAGAGTTCATCACCTGCTCCTGTTTACATTCTTCTTCTTCTTCATCTTTCGTCACAGCAGCTGGAGCAGTTTGTCAGTGAGCAGTTCACTGACAGGAAGTATGCTCTGTTTCTTTTTGTTTTTGCAGATCTTAAAGAAGCTTTCATTCACGCTTCCTCGATTTTCTGTCTCCAGTCTGAAACTTTATTCACTTTATTTCATTTGAAGCTCAGTTTTCTTTCGGATCAGAGTGAATAAAAGATAAAGTGAATCGTATGTGTGCAGAAACTGAAGCATCAGATGAAAGTTTGAAAGTAAGAGTGACTGGATGAGTTTTGTCCTCACAGATGTCGTCTTCTTGTCTCTGAACTCTTTCTGCTCTTTAAATGTTGGACCGTCTTTGCAAACTCTCGTTCACAACTTCATTTTAAACGCCAAAGAAACAAATCTTTGTGAATTGACGCTGCAGATCATGTCGATGATGTTGTGTGATTTGTCGTCTTGTTGTCAGTAAAGCTTTTTGACAGGAGGAGAGGAATGTGAAAATCTAAATGGATGTGATGTCATGAAGTAGAAAAGGTTTCATGTGTTTAAAGGGCAGAAAAGGAGAAATGAATGACGTGAACAAGATCTCTCTGTCTCATTTGAACCTTTTTGTGACGACATTTTCAGCTGTTTGTGCCTCCTGATGTCGAGTTTGAACGTCTTTAAACCTGCTGTTGTTGTTGTCGGGGTGTGAGGGAGGATTCGCTCTGCAGCACTTTGTCATTACCTGCCTCCAGTCCGTCAGCCGCTGCTGTGCTTAAGAGTTAAAAGCTTCAGACTAAAGGTCATTAGAGACTGAAACGAGCTCACAGCTGCAGGTATCAGTACACCTGTAATACAGTAACACAGTCAAATGTCAATCTGTGTTTAAAGCAGAGACTTTCTATGAATCCTCACAGACTCTGCATTTATCTGAACTTTATACCTTTTTGAAAAAATACCAAATACGTGACCACAGTATTTCTGTACGAAGTAAAACTGTGAAGAAACCTGCTGAAAATCCTGCGTAGCTTTTAGCCTCGAGTGGTGGTGATGTGAGATGAAATAAGATCAAACTTTATTGACCCTCAGAGGAGACGTTCAGGTGACAGAAATAAAAAGAGACAAAAATAAATAATAAGAAGTTTATAAAATAAAATAATAATCAAAATAGAAATAAGTGATTCACTTAAAATGTCAGCAGCAGAAATACACACAGTCCCCTCGACCAGCCGAGCGAATACTGTAGTACCATCTATACTACATAAAGATAATATTATTAAGTGATGATACTTAGTGTTTGTCAGTATTAATGTAAAAATATAACGTAGATACCAAAATGACCAAATCTCTCACTGATTCTGATTCTGATCGATAATTGATAAACAGCTGAAGTGTGCAGCCTCTCTAACTCTGTGATTCTTCAGGTTTTGTGAATCAGGAACAAACGGAGCATCGATGGAAGAAGAATTATTGTTTGTAGGCGAGAAAAATCATTTAATTTCAGATCAAATCAAACATTTTGATTTGAACCTGCAGCAGCTTCCTGTTGTTCCTCCTGCAGAGTGAAATCTCAGCTTGTTTCTTTCAGTTTGATCTTTGACTGATTTTTTTTAAACTCAACTTTTATGAGTTGTTTGATTTCTCCGACTCGTACTGTGAGAGAGCGTCTGTGACCTCTGACCTCTCTGTAAACCGGCGGCCATTGTTACATTAAAGTGTCATTTCGGGTAATTTGACATTCAACAGAAATCAACCGTCACATTTGCAAGCCGAGCTCCTCTGAGACGCCGGGAACCTCCATCAGTCACGGCTCCCGACTCCCGGTTTGCATATGAATATCACTTTTTAGACGCTAACGTTGGATAAAAGGCGTGAGCACGTGTTGCTTTCTGCACGCCATCATTGTCCTGCTCGCCTCCTCGAAGCCGCCGATCAACCGACCTCTTTGCGTGCGGCGTGTCGGCGGCGGCGCCTCCTTTCAGCCGGGCCGCAGCGGTTGAGGAGAAGTCGAGCGTGGATTTGTTTTTATGTAAAATATATATTGAAAGATTTACGTGCGATTTCAATAAACGGTCAAAAAAATTAAGCAGATGTTTGGCGTGACTTTTTTACAGACAGATTTGCTGAACGTCATCGTGCACCTCAGTAAAATCAGTCGCACCGCAACGGAAAACTTTCTGCAGATGGCGATTCGCTGCGGCGTTAGCAGGAAAATCATACCCGAAGCAAACATATTCACTTGGTCAAGAAACAAAAAGTTTCTGCATTTAAACAGTTTATAATGTCGCGGGTAGTTCAACTAGTTTAAACAACAGAAACACTTTATGTATTTGTATTTTTATTAATGTTCGTATTTCTCTATAAATCTGAGCTCTGCTAAATAACTCGAACTTTCAGACAGGAAGAAGCAGTGAGTGAATTTCCTTTGAAATGTAAATTTATTTCAAATCAAACAACGATGTTTGATTTTCATCATGCAAGTCATTTTTCTTGTCCAAAGAGAGTGAAACATGAGAAATGAAGCTGAAGTTTATTTTGTCACCTTTATTGCACCTTCATCAATTATTGTGTTTCTGAAATCTTCTAATTATTCTCTTTCTACTTTTTCAGCCAAAGTCCAGTTATTTATCCTCATTTAAATATACATAGATATAGATGTCTATAGATTTATACATATAGATATATAGGAACAGACATATAAACGCTTTCTGTATATCTTGTTTGAAAGTGATGACTTGGTTTGTTGGTGTTGCAGCAGAGTCAACCAAAGTCCAGTTATTTGATCCTCTTATACATGTATGAATGCATATAACAGACATAGATGTATGCATATAGAGATAAAGAAATAGATGTAAACATACTTTTTGTGTGTCTAAAAGGACACTAAGGTGTCGTTCTAAAGTGATGACTCGGTGTGTTGCAGCTGAAACGCTGAGTCAGTCTGTGGTTTGACTGCAGATCCAAACGCAAATATCTGCTGCAACAAACAGACACGAGTGTTTGATGGGATTAACCCGACATCCCAGAGCAAACACACTCACACGTTTTTTTGTCTTCATTCAAATCTCTTTCTGTCTCTGACGGCCGTGACAGTTGTGTCCTCTTTCTGAGAGTTTCAGGTTTAGACGTTAAATCTGAAGACGTTTTAAAAAGTGAGAATAAATCGACATTTCCTGTTTGTTTGCAGCAGAAAACAAACGTCTGTAAATCAAAGAACATTAAAATCAGAAATGTTGGTTTCATGATGGCACCTAGTTTTAAATAAATTCAGTATTAACTTCAGTATCTGAGAACGTCTTTTAGTACAACCGATCAAATCTCCCCTGTGCCTTTATAAGTTTCTCTTAATGTGTTTTTGTACATTTCAAACAAACACAAATAATATAAAAGAATAAATTCTGGATAAAAACACACAGGCTCAGTTTTCAGGTTAAATCCTGTTTCTGTTCCTCCTGTAAAGAGTCACTTTGTCCTCACAGATCTTTAAAGTTTCTTCTGACTGTCCAGAGGCCAAAATAAGTTTCACATTGCTCATAAAATGACTTTGTAGTAAAGATGTAAATAAAAGATTGCTTAACATCAAATGTCCTAAAATATCCTGAAGTGTCGTCTCTGTTAATCAAACTAAACTCTGACTTTAAAAGAAACTAAACTGAAGGTGCATTGACTGGATTTGTTTGCCTCTTTGTTGGTGTTCAGGTGAGGACAGCAGTCCGGAGAACCTGCTGCTTCACGGTCCGTTCTCCAGGAAACCCAAACGGATCCGGACGGCGTTCTCGCCCTCGCAGCTGCTCCGCCTGGAGCGAGCCTTCGAGAAGAATCACTACGTGGTCGGAGCCGAGAGGAAGCAGCTGGCCAGCGGGCTGTGTCTGACGGAGACGCAGGTAGGCATGATGGGAAACGGAGGGAGCAGGGCATGATGGGAAACAGGAAAAATTTTAGTGTCTGTTATGAGGATATGAGGAATTTATACTAAAACACAAACAGCAAAAAAATAACTTCCCCTAGGAAATATGAATGAATGAATGAATGAATGAATGAAAGATGGATGAAGGGATCTGTACATTTGTCCCAAAATAAGAGGTCAAATAAAACAATATATTCCAGTAAAGGTTTATGAATGAATAAGAGCTGTAAAAAAAAATATATATATATATATATATAGCTAAACAAAACTTTCTTTCAGTAAATGTGGATGAAGGAGTGAATATATGATGCATGAATGAATGAACGAAAGCTGTTAAACATAGCGAAACAAAACATCATCTTCTGCTGGAATATATGACTGAATTCATAAGTGAACGAGTGAATGATGATGAAAAATTTAAGCTAAAACTAAACCAAAATGTTAACACGAATATTTTCTTCGCTGATGAATGGATGAATAGAAACTATCTGGAAGAAAATAGAAAACATTAGAATGTGCTCCTGGAAATGAATGAGCAAATGCCATTTATATATATAAATTGCCATTTATTTAACAAAATATGAATAAATGAATGAATGAGTGTATGAACAAAAGAAATATAAAACAGTTCAAGAAAAGAACTTGTGGATGAAAAATACGATGACTGACCTTCCATAAAATATGAATTAATGAACAAATGATTGATTGATGACAAATAATTGATTGATGGAGGGATGAGTGAATGAATGAGTGAGTGAATGAACAAAAAGTGCCCAGAAAGAAATAAAATGACCAATAATCTTCTAGAAAACATTAATTAACAAAGAAAGATTGATGAACACATGAATAGAAGAAATACTCTACTGAGACCTCGAGAAAATGTGAATGAACGGATGAATGAGTGAGAAATTTATATGGTGAATTTCTTTCAGTTTTCAGAGTTTTTACTCAAAGTCAATTAAAGAAAAAAGTGAACTAATAAAGACCTTCATGATGGTCGATTTTCTCCAAACAAACATCGAGCCTCCGTAGAAATGAATGAACTAATGACTGTGTCAGTGTATATGTGTGTGTATTAATACTACATACACACCTCTGGCGTGATGTTTCTCAGGTGACGTCGGGCCGCAGGTATCAGAGGAATGATGGGGGGGCGGTGAGTCAGCGTTAGTCAGCCCTCCCCCGGCTCTCTTTCCTCAGCAGTGATTGACAGTGTTTGTCATCAGGTCGCCACAGTGATACGAGCCCTGACGCCAGAGAAACGGTGTGAATCATCCTCGATTATTTATGAGATCATTTCCCAACAGAGGACAGGAAGAGAGCGAGCGTAATCCGTCAATCAGCAGTTATTAATCAGACGTAAAGTACTGTCAGGGCCTCGATCCAGAAACTTCACTTCAGATTTAATAAAGAGCAGAAACATTCAGGAGGATTCAAACACTGAAAATACGTTTAAAGACAGAAACATCGAAATGTTTAAGTTTTATCAGCAGTGGAAAGTCATTAAAGCACTCGAGTACGATGCTGAGGTACTTTACTCGAGTATTTCCTCTTTATAATAAATAATTTCTAATGATTCTTCTACCACATTAGAAACTACATCTCGTTTGTGATGATGAATTTTTCTGTGTTTATTTTAAGCAGCAGAAATAATTTGTTCCTCAGTTTATTTGGAAAAACTCCAAATCTCGACATTTGGAGATGAACAGATCAGTGTTGTATGTTTTACTTTTATCTGACAGATTCAGTAACACGATACTTTACAGACTCAAACGATCTTTCACAACATGTTCTTTAGATGAAGGCGAACTTTGACTTTTAAAGGAGTATTTGCTGAATTATCACTTTTAATTTTCTCCTAGATTACAAATGAAGCTCATAAATCAACAAGAACTTATTTGAGCTTATTTATTTTGTGTGTATTTCATCAGTTTAATGTTGAAGAACTCAACAGGAAATGTTTCTTTTTGTCTCTAACCGTCAGCGTCGGGCATCATAATTAATACCGTCTGTCTCTCAGAGAGGATCAGATATGAAAGTGGCCCCTCGGGGCCTCGCTCGGGGCCTCAGCGTCGATCAGCGTCCCGTCAAACGGATTTAACTCTCTGACAGGTTGTGCAACAGGAGCTCTTCGTCAGCCCGACGTGTTTGAACAGCTCTGCGTGTCAGATTCATGTTTTACCAGCGTAAAGATATTAAATCACTGGGCAGCTCTCACGTTTGTTGTCATTACTGTCAGTGTTCGGAGGAAAAAGACAGCACCGCTTTAGTAGCTATCTGCTTCTCAAAAGATTCACAAACGTCGAGCTAATCGGCCTAAATGATGTTTAGGAGTTGACAGAAGAAATAGTATTAGTAAAAATGTGCTGCAATATTTTTACACCATTTGGCACTTTTACTTTTTTAAGAAATCTACTCGAGTACAAACAAAGTACTCAGTGTGCAGAGGATTAACGCTGTCTGTCTTTTAGAAGAAGAAGAGTTTGAATCATATTATTAAATCGTTGAGTTTTATCTGCAGCGAAGCAGCATGTTTTAGGATGATTAGTAATCGATTACTTTAGCTGAAAGTAACAAAGAGGAAACGTCTCTAAGATGAAAATACTTGAACTGTGCTTTGGTACAATGCAAAAGTAAATCTACTTCCATCTCAGGTAATTCAGTACAGGTGGTAATAATAGTTTAGCAGTAAAATAATAGTGATAGCAGTAGTAACTGCTCTCGGATGTGGAGCAGAAGAAAGAAACAGAAGTAAAAGTACATAGTTACTTTCACTAAAGGATTACAGTGTCTGTAGTATTTATTAAACACTTCCTCTCTCTCGTGTCTCACCTGTGTTTTCTCTCTCTGCAGGTGAAGGTTTGGTTTCAGAACCGCAGGACGAAGCACAAACGTCAGAAGTTGGAGGAAGAGTCTCCTGAAGCTCAGCAGAAGAGGAAGGGCAGTCAGCACGTCAGCCGCTGGAGGGCCGCCACGCAGCAGCCGGGCGGCGACGACGTGGACGTCATCAGCGACGACTAGACTGCAGCAAACACATACATACACTCAACAACACACACACACGACACCTAAATAAACTAAAAGGTGCATTCAGGCGTCTTTGTCACATGTTTAAACAGTTTAAAGTTTCCCCCAACTAAAATAATCAGTTGTTTCTGTAAACGTTCGTTCAAACTGTGATGAGACGTTAAACTGACCCAGCAAACATTTACTGTAAATACATAAAAAGCTAAAAATAATAAGAAATAAACAAACAAGTTGTGTCACAGCTCTGAATCTCCTATTTTTTAAGTCTAAAGACTTTAGAGAAGCTAAAGAAACTGTAATCTGATATTTTTCTTTGGTTTGGTTGAAAAAATAACGTGCAGGTTTGATTTTTTAAAGACATTTTTCAAAAACTGACTGAAGTTCAGTGTGAAAACTAAAATCAAAAGTGAATTACACACTCACTACCATTACTTCAAATTTAAATAAATTAATTAATAACATTTGAAATTTTTCATTCACAGGAAAAGCGGGTGAGGCCTGAATTTCAAAATCAAAGTTGATGATGTCACATGAGATAATTTCTTCTCGCTTATTTGAACACGTTTTCAAAACAGACGTTCTTGTGACTCATGCGTGTAAACGGTCCTGCAGGACAATCACATGTGAAATCTGCCTGTTAGCAGCAAACAGATCCAACCAAACTTACGAACAGTTGCAAACAGCCAATCTGAGCTCAGCGTTTCAGTGGCAGGCAGGTGGAGGCGTTTCCTGTTTCGGCACGTTTGCCAAAAATGATTTGTCAGGTTTGTCTGCTGAAATGATCCGAATCTGCCAAAACAAGTGCAGGAAACGATTCTGGGTTGACAAATCTGCCTCAGCTCGCTCTCAAATCTTCATCTACAGTTGGATCAGATTTGTGACTAAAGATGCAAAAATCTGTCAGGAAGTCCCACAAAACTTAAAAACCTCAAATCCTCTTCAGGTAAAACAAATTCAGGCTTAAAAGTTAATCTCACACTTTATCTGACATTTGATTTTTACTTTAGTTGCACATTATATTTAACAGTTTGACATTTTATTCCTGCACAGATTCTCTCTCTCAGACACACACACACACACACACACACACACAGGTGTTGACAGCTTACCTTTCCGAGGACTGATGGATGTCCCTGAAGGCATCACTGCTCATGCAAACAGCAGCAGGTCAAAAATCTGCTGATTAAAAAAGCAAACAAAGAAACTCGGATCAGCCACGAAGGAGGAGATAAAAAAAAAACAAAACAGTAACTTCCTGTTGGAGTTGGACTGACGACGAGATTCGACGCTTCAGAGAGGCAAAAAATAAACGTGGTCACAGCTGTTGACTGAACACTCGATGGTGGATTTTGGTGCCAAACGAAGCCTGAAAAAGAGACGATTAAAGTGAGAAGCTGCTCGGCTGAAGGTTTGCGAGCGTCTGTCTGCAACAGACGGCGGCCGGCTCGCAGCAAATCTGCTCCGAACAAACAAGTCTGACAGAAAATAAGGTTCCTCCAACAGCAGAGAGGAGGAAACGCTCAGCACAAACTCTGAGGGAAGTTTTCTTTAAGGACGACCTCCACGCTTCAGACTGAGCTGATCCAGATTTGATCCCTCAGAGTCAAACATCGTGACGATCAATCAGAAAAATCCAGATTGAGATTTTAATCTGAGGTTTCACTTCACAGAAACTCTGCGGCGAGTCAAATCAAATCATTTCTCTGTCAAACTGAAATCACTTCATTTGAATGAATCCACCTCATCACATTTACTTTTAATTTGTTTGTAATCTGAAGTTAAAGACACAAAATGTTTCTCAATCTCAAACAGACAAATGTTCATCTGGATCTGAATTTTTTTATGTTTATATTCTATTACACAGTTAAATCTGGACACCACGTCATCATTTTGTCAGCATTAAACAACAACATGTCCCATGAGTCTGAGCCGCTCATCTGCTGCAAGGCCTCATGGGAACTGTAGTTGTTGCTAACGTATGCTAAGAAAATAATTATTTCATCTTTTTAAACGATTTAAAACTTCAGGAACACATTGATGTTGACAGAAATCTTAAGTGAGAAAATAGTTTGTTCTTCACAACATGAAGAAACAAATAAGTGATTTAACTTTTTACCGATGCACACACAATTAGTTTATTATTATTATTTATATGGTAAAACTCTTTGTGGCTTCACAAGTTGACACTGACTGTTTTTACCTACAATGAAATTACTTCTGTTGTACAAAAGCACTCTGGGAAATGTAGGAAAACAGGTCAACAAACATTTTGTCAATACAGGCTTTAAAGTGCTGAACGTCACAAACAGGTGGAGTTTAATTTGAAGATTAAAAACTTCACTTCCTGTTGGAGGAACCTGCATTGTTTCCTCTTTTCACAAAGTTTTGTCAAGCTGTTTGCAAAAAAACAACTATAGTTACCATGGCGATAAAACAATTGTCAACAAATCAATTTCAGACTCAAAAAAAAAAGACTGACTTCCTGTCTGAGGCTCATATGTAGTTTCATGTCTTAAAAAGTCTCAGTGGTTTAAATCTGCTCGCTGTAGTTTATCAGACAAACAGGAAATGGAGCATCATGGGGACTATTTTCAGCAGCGGATGAAGATGAGCCTTTGTTTGGGTCTTTTTAAGGAGATTTGTTGACAAGAAGAAACTTTACGAAGTGTAAAGCGAGCAGGTGTTTCTATGGTAACGTCATAATAATGGAGATAAAAATAAAAGCCTCCTGCAGGAGCATTATAGTTGTTTTTCAGAGCCAGCAGCTGATCCCAGAGCAGTTTGGAGCCGTTTTCATCCTGATGGTAGTTTTTTTTTGTGATTTTGGAAACAAACAAACGAAAAAAAAAAAAGTAGGTATTTATGTAAAAATGGATTTGAAAAAGTATTCTATGCATCTGATGTGTATATAATGATAATAATAATAATGTGTGGACTGTTTGTTTGTGTCTCTCATCCGTTCATCTGTTTGTTTCTTCTTCCTGGACAGATTTACCTCATCATCTCTTATGTAGCACTTCCTCTTCTTCTTCTTCTTCTTAGTCAGATCTATTTTTTCATCGTTTTAGGATTGAATGCACTAACTGTACAACTGGTTTCCTTTGAGAAAGGGAAGCAAATGACAGAAGCTTTGTACTTCCTGTGTTCAGATTTGGAAAAAATATAAATAAAATGAAATGAAAAAGGAAAAGTTTTGTTTTTTGGAAGTGTTGATAAGGAGGAAAATCTTTTTTTTAAATTAAATTATAAATAAATACTTTTTTTAATTCAGTAATTAAAACCTGAAATGTAAATTTAGCAATGGTCTGATGGGATTTATGATTTTAGGCTGTAAAAGTCAAACTGACTCGACTTTACAGGAACAAATCATTGAAAGAAAAGTGAATAACATTTGAATTTTGGAGGTTTTGTGCTAAAGAAAAACTTTGTGTTTTTAGAGCTTTAGTAGTTTTAGTAGTTTTTCATTTAATAACAGTCTTCAAAAAGACCACAGAAGGAAAATTTTAATCAAACAACAGCAGAATAATAAAATAATCAAGAACAAATGAAATAATTGAAACTATAGTCGGAGACGATTTTGTCCACGATCTGGACCGATGTGTGTGTTCAGACTGTCTGACAGTTCAGAAAGAACAGAAAGTAGAAATATTCAGATAGAAACGATCGTCAGACCTGAAAATCCTCCACAAAATAAAACGTCCCATCATATTTCTCAGAGAAACAAACTGAATGTTTCTAAGGAGTTTTAGAAAGTCAAACCTCTGATGTACTTTTTTAAAATAACTTTCACCTGATGCTGCCTCTCTGCAGTTTATTGGTGAAATATTATTTCTGCAGACTTTAAGTTCAACTGAACTGAATTAATATGACGTGATAACAGGAGGAGGTTTTATTTGCTTTATTGCTATATTTATCTCCACAGTAAACTCTTATCATGTCTGAGGAACATTAAAGCAGCTTTACCAAGTCAAACATCTTCATATTATAATCCTGATACTGGATAAGTGAAATTAAAGAGAACCACCTTCATATTATAGTATAATATATAATATAATAATAATAATGATATTCACAGAGTCATGTGTGAATAATATACATTAATACAAAAATACATTTGATCCCTTCTGACCCTCAATTCAGATCCAGAAACCTTCAACAGTCTTTAAAAAGAAAAAACAGAAGAGAGATGCTTCTTTAGGTCACACAGACTGTGACAGGAAGTAAGTTTCACAATAAAGTAAAACTTTGGATAGTTTGGACACAAAGCTGGAGGAGGATCAAACATCATCAGTCTGTCGATAACTCGCTGACGGTTCATAAAGACGAACTTCACGTCATCGTTAAACAAACAGATGTTCTCACATGATGCTCGTCATGTTTCAGGTTTCAGGTTTTTCAGTGGACAAAATAATAGAAACACCTCCAAGAAAACACAACAACACGTCGACACACAGCCTCAAAAATGGAGCATAAAGTGGAGTTATATGTTAATACAGAGATCTGAGGAAAGATGATCAGTCACTGCGATATATTGTGAAGGTGAAGTACTGCAATACTACAGAAATATTATAAAAATACTACAGAAATACTACAGAAATACTATAAAAATACTACAGTATACTGCAGAAAGGTGACAATCCTGCAGTCGTGCTGTTCTGCTGCACAAAGGGACGATGCTGTGAGGGAATAAATACGTATGAAGTATAAAAGCGTGTGCAGAGAGAGGGTAATAAAGTGAGTCCTGCGCCCCACAAACCGACTGTGAATGTGACGATAACGCGGCGTCCTCCCCCTCCGGTCGCTGCTACCTGCCTGTATGTTGGTGGTGTTGCCATGGAAATGTTTCAATATTCACAACGAGAGGCTGAAATGAAATAACAGATGGTGGGAGGCATGTAGGTGCACGACTGACAGAAGCAAATTATCACTTCTTTTTGTCTCCTCGGAGTCTACCGACGCTTTAAAACACCACCGACACCGACGGGCGAGTCCAGGTGAGCGGCGGTGGTTACTGATGGTGATTAAATTCAATTGTCAAAACCAGTGGACAAAGAGAAAAAAGAGCAGACGGATTCACGTGAAGACGGCAAAAAAACAAATCAGATTTAGATTTTTAACTTGAAACCAGCACGATGTGGGCGTCTCCGAGAAACACCTGCTGTTCATTCAGGTGAATCAGCACTGAAGGTGAAACAGGCCTGAGTCACTCCGTTGGTATCTGACCTGCAGTGAGCGCACTCAGACGGGACGAAGACGTCGTCTGTCCGCAGAGAAACGCGGAGGAGACGTCGCCGCAGGTCGAGTTAACGTTTGGTTCAGTCTGTTGACACCGTCTCTGAGTCAGATTACAGATTAAACAGTCAGATTATTGCTGTTATCAGACTACACGTCCACCGCCGACCAATCACAGATTTGTAAACAAACATGGCGTCTGAAACGACGTCATTCTGGCTAAAAGAAAAAAGCGTCTGTTAGCTTTCCTCTGTTTCCTCTTTGTTTTCGTGCTCACAGGTGATGAACGCTCTGATTGGTCGACGTCATCAACACCTTGTGGAATTTGTTGTACTCAAAAACAATCGCTCATTTTTCTGTTGGACGTTGGTCGTTGTCCGCCATGACTCACTACACAGAATTAAACGTCAACTGTTGCACGCTATATATATATATTATCTCCTTTTCACCCCGAATAACGGCGGATACCTGGGGTCAGACGTGGGGGGAAGACCAGCTGCGAGCTGCCGAGAGTTAAACTTCTTTTTAACGTTAAATTTCTCAGGGAGTCATTTTGTTCTCATTCATAGACACAGCCTACGTTTTAAAAAAGGAATAAAAAAAAGCCTCATTTTCATTTTCAAACAAACTCATTTTATGACTCGAGATGTTCCTTTGTGAACAAAAACCTTAATACAATGACAGAGGACATTTATTATAAATGAGGCAGCATTTTCTTTTAAATCAGCGTTTCTTTGATTGACAGGACAAACGTTAAGTCAGCTCATCTTCTCACTATTTACTCAAAGAGACAAAAACAGACATGCAAAGACTTTTTTTAAAGTCACAAAGACTCAGAAACAAACAGATTTGAACTTTTGTTTTGTCTCGTCCCGTAGGAGTCGATCATTTCTTGTTTTTCTGTTGTCGGCCTGTTCGTTTGTTTCCTCGCCTCGTCACCGTCCAGTCAGTGGAGTGCTACAATCACCTCGGTGTGTGCTGAATCAGAGGGGCTGAGCTGCTTTGTAACGTTAATCAAAGTATTAATCCAAACGAGGCAAATTGACACAGCCACTCGTTATCGAGCCTCTAATCAACCAAATCAACTTAATTGCTGCAAATAAAAGCAACTGACATCAGAGGTTGTGTTTATCCGCCCTGCTGCTGCTTCAGACTGCAGCTCAGCGTCCGTCTGTGAAATATCTGCTGATCACCTGACGCACCAACAAACCGCCACGCTGTCCTCCAACACTAAACAAGAACATCATAACGTTTACGAGCCTCGCCTGTGTGTGTATTTACATGTGGTCCAGTATTTGCATGCCAGTGTGTGAGTGTGTGTGAGTGTGTGTGTATACATGCGTGACAATAAAACATGAAAGTGCTACTGCGATGGAGGGAAAGTTTAGAGCTCTGTGTGTGTGTGTGTGTGTGTGTGTAGTTAGAAAGCTGACAGTGTCGAGGCTTGACGGAGGGGATTTCCATTCATCCATTCAGTCCTCATCTCAACACACACATACACACACACACACACACACACACACACACTAAGACAAAACTTTTGCTCCTGGAAGAACCAACAAAGAAGAAATACAGTTTTCAAAAATGTCTCAGTTCAATGTTTTTATGTATTTAAAACGTCCAAACGGTGTATTTTCTGGTGTAGATTATTAAAACATGCATGATAAACTACAACTTTTTTCTCCTCATGAAATCCAACATGTCCTCCAACCAAAAGAGGAAATCAGGTTGTGCATTGCTGCCTTGAAACATCTTGTTTAAACACCTTCAATGTTCAAAGTAGAGTTGGACGTTCATTTCTATTTTCATATTGTGAAATCAGTTACTCCAGATCGCTGACAGGTGATCTGATGTTCAGGTTTGAGGTATCAAACATATATATCAGTGTAAGAGAACCAATATTTAATCATTGATCGGCACAACGTTCACCTGGTTCAAACAAACCAAACCTCGGCCGATCGCAGGAGATGACATCTGACCTGTCCTCGTCCTCCCTGAAGGCTTCACGGCATTAAAACTGTGTCACACGTCTTCATCACGCTGCATCACACTGCATCAACAAACACTATTTCCTGTGCGACCCCATTTCCTGTAGACAAAGAAGGGAATTAAACTTTTACGGTCTCGTGTGTTTTGATGAGTAATTCTGATTTACACTCTGAGATCCATCCTGATCCACCAGAGCTGCGACCAGCGAACTAATCTGCCTGATCTTCACGGGTCTTTAGACCACGGTGGAGACGCAGACAACAACGGGCTGCAGGAAAGCTTTTTACTTCATGAAGAAGAATCACGGGACTAAAAGTTCAAAATACTTTGGGCTGAAACACGTCTTAGCTAACATCATAACCAGCTTCAGTAAAAATACCGACGTGAAAAACGAACGTCTATAAAAGTCAGTGATTCACATCTTTTAAATATCAGTCAGCGTTTATGTGACATACTTTGGCGTCTCCACCTCACTAACTACCAGGTAAACTCCTCCGTTCATTAACAGGAGGATGATTAATGGATAATGTTCCTCCCTAACGTGCTATGGGCTTCACGTGAGCTGAACCGAGGAAAACTCTGCACGCCAAACGCCAAAAACGAAGGCTTGTGATCCTGTGTGGCGCTGGTCGATGATTCATTTACATAAACCACCTCATTTGACCTACAGTACCGTTCGGCTTTCTCTAAAAACTCCCCCGGCGTGCCAAATGCCTGTTAGCTCAAATGTCCCATCTTGATTTGTAGCTCAGGAGAAACCACCGAGCCTCTGACGTTGCCATGACAACGGAGCCGGTGGGTTTGATTTACGAGCGCCATGACGGCCTAATGACGGGTTTGGGCGCTGAGCTGCGAGCTGCTCGCCGCGTTTATAGGCTGGAAGAGCTGGTTCGGACGGAGCAGACGCTGCTTCCAGATCAGCCCCAGCCCTTCACGGGGGATGGAGGCCGGTGGGAGGAAGAGCTGATCCTGAATCAGCGCCCCGAGGCGACCTTACCCCCTGAGAGTTTCCTACGCCGCCACCTGGACGGGCCGCTGTGATTGGCTGAGAGGAGCTGGGCGGGAAACGACGTGCCGCCTGCAGCCGCAGCGCTCGGCCAGTAAAAGATGTTTTTTCATGAATCACTGAAAGAGCTGTAATTAAGTGTAATGACGGCTGAGCTGCTGTAAGTCTGCAGAACAATGATTGGGATAATTACACTTAATCATGAAGAAAATAACATTTTAGTTTGACGTTAAGGCCCAGACTTCACTCGCTGGTATTTACATCACCGGCTCATTTCCCTGTTTGTTCTTCGACCGTGAAGCACTTTTCTGCTCTCAGGTGGATGAATAAATAATTTCTTCTTCTCACACAGACTTTTATTATGAAAGCTCATTTCTGCCAAGAATATTCAAAAATACTTTAAAAGTTTAAAAAGCACAATAAAAACATAAAATATCTGCAGAAAATCCAAACGCTGTCCGACTTTTCAAACAAAAACTTGAGTCAACTTATAATTTCGTATTTCAGCATTTTGACTGATAATATCTTTAATTATCATGTAAAACTTTATCAGTTTTCTTTGTTCTGTCTGAAATAAGCTTCCGTACATTTATAAAAATGTCAATGTTTTTCTCCTGTTCATGGTTGTAAACAGGTTTATGAAACAGACAAAATGTGACCTGAAAGATGTAAATGTGTCTCATGATTGTTTGTGAGAAAACCAAAAGCACCGTTTCCTCTCTGATTGTTGTTAAATTAAATCTATACGTTTTTTATTATTATTTTCTAATGATTATTATTAAATCTCCACTTTAGTTGCATTTGCAGCCTTTTACATTGATGCTCTATAGTTTGTCATTTCTCCTAATATTATTTTTTCTTACTTCATTATTTATAATTAATCCATTTTATTTCACTTGAGTATTTTATTTTTATTTTTAATAGTATTTGTATAATTGTTTTTATTTTAGACATTTTTTTCTCTTGATTTTGCTTCAGAGTTTTGTCAAATATTTTCTCCTAAATACGTGTGAATGTTTTATATTATAAAATAAATATGTTTTTGCACCAGCCTCTTTATGACGTGTGAAACTATTTTCTCATGAGAAATAAAAAAAACAAGAAAAAAGAGAGCAGACAATCAAAAGGACTTGCAAACATACAGTTAGATCGTAATTATATTCTGTATTTGCCAGCTTTTCATCAACATGTTCAAACTTTTCCTGAAGTCTGAAAAACAGCAGAGGAATTTCACAAACTGACAAATTGCTGAACAGCTCACTGAATAATTAATGAAACTTTAAATACAATAAACAGACACATATAAATGTGATTATATTTCAAAATGACTGCTGGTTTGTGTAAAATGAGCTCGTAGCTGAAGAGAGGAAGAACTTAGAAACGTCCCATCAACTTATTCACATTTGTTGGTATATAAATGATAAATATAGTGTGTGTACTGTAGTTTCTTTCACTTTAAAATGTGGTTAATGTAATAATAATCAGGTGTGTTGGAGTGAAAACTTTATTGGTGAATAATCAGTTTGCTTGTTTTTTCTATTACATTATTATTTAGATTTAAACTTTTCTGTGAGCATTCATTTATTTTAATTATTGTGATCACAGGAAAATGATTTAATGATCCACACATAACAAGAATGAAGAATAATTGTTTTCGTGATCATTTTCTGGCGATTGCGACACGACGAGATTTGAGTTGGAGTTGTAAAAAATGATGAGCTCATGAGTTTAACTATCAGGAGGACATGTTCGGATTATTTTGAGCTCAGGAAGTAATTAAGGATGAAGGAAAACATGTTAAGTTGAGATCACAAAAAAAATGTTCTGTGATGACAAAAAAACAAAATAATTAGACGTGAAACATTTTCAGGTTTCTGCAGAAAAGGTGAAGGTGAAGCACACACACGGTGGAAGGATGATGTGACCCGACCTGTCATGCAGGTGAACAAACACAAAAACACCAATAATACAAATGTTTGAAATACAAACAGCCGCCCGTCACGATGCTCAGACAGGACGTCGCTCGTAGGAAACGCCTCAACCTCGACCACCACCTGCTCGCAAAATGGCCGCCGAGTCTGATGAAGTTTGAGAAGATAAAAACAGTTTGTGTCTGAACCCGTCGGCACCGACAGCTGAAGGATTTCTATTTAAACTGATGACCTGAAAAATGACACATAATGAGATTTAATAATGATAATTACTCTTAATAACACTTAATACACCACAGACGCTCTAATCGTGTCAACAGGAGTTTAATGAGGAGATAAAACAGCAGATAAACACTGAAGAAGAGTCAGGCGCCGCCCTGCTGGAGGATAAACTGCTAAAAGAGACTCAGATGTAGTCGTAACGTTCATCCATCATCAGGAGGTGTTGCTACGTAAACTTTTAAGCTTCGGACAGAACCAGGCTAGCTGTTTCCACCCGCGTCAAGTCTTTATGCTAAGCTACGCTAACTGCACCCTCCGATCTGAACACTTCGCTCTCTGACAGAAAGACAATAAAAATCTCACAAAGTGTTTCAAAACCGTCCTCGGCAGGTCGTCTCAGCTTAAAACATGTTTACGCTCACCTGACAGCGCCCTCCGGTGGCCACGGTGAACAGACCTTTACGCGGCAGACTGACACTCCTGCCGTTTCCTTCTGACTGTCAACATCTCCAAACGTTAACCACGCGTTTATTATTAAAAACTTCATGACAGAGATCCAGTAACAATGAGCGAAGTTTTCATTTGAACATGAACCGTCCTGTCGATCAGAAAACTTCCATCAGTTCTGGAGATGAAAAAAAGAGGGATTTTTATTTCTTTAAAAGGTTTTCAATTTCACAAAGAATATTAATGAACTTTTTGTGGACTGAAGCCAAACCAGCGAGTTGGTTTTGATTTGCTGAGCTCCTGTTTGGGTTGTTTCAGGGTGAAATAAAAAGGTTTTACCAAGCTGATAAATGATGATAAAGAACTGAACATATGGAGAGAAGTTGTTCAGAATAACTTCAGCAGGATGTAATGATGTTGATCGGTCGTTATGTCAGATCCACAGACGAGCTGTACTTTAACATTAATGTCAATAAAAACATTTCATTTTTATTATAGATGATTATTAAAATAACGTTTCCTTCATCAGGTAAAAAGTCTCACAGGAAGCAACAAGTTCCCTTTTAAATAAATGTTTGAAAAGCTGATTCAGGTTCAGTCTTTCCCATCAGCCCCGGCGGCATGTTTGGTGCGGTAACAGCCGGCTCGACCCGAGGCTGCGACTGACTGACAGCTGATGGGCCGCCGCTTTGTCGTCTTTGTTTACAGGATCGACAGTTTTACGTGTTTGATGGAGGATTAGAGCTCATTAAGAGAGCGAGGCTGCTCGCCAGGAGCTGCTCAGGATCCCACACAGACATTTTACCGCTCGCTCTGCAGCCTCCATCATCCTCCTCTTCTTCACAGCCTTCATCCATTAACCACAGCTCAGAAACCTCCTCTGAGATCCTCCTGCTTTTATTGTTCTCCTTATAAATAAGCTAAAAATAAAGTCTAACTGGCTTCATCACAGCTTTTAACCACGTTTCATGATCTTCATCAGCAGTTAACATCATGTGATCTTCAGTTGTGATAATAAAAAAAGGAAAAATAAATCAGATTTATCCTCAAATTTATCTTCAGTGACTCTCTAAAAGGCCTCCGACTGCATATTAAGCAGTTTAAAGTCAAACTGCTTCGAACGTGAGTTGATTCATGAAGATTTACAAGTACTTTTACTTCTCCTCATACTAAGATAAGAACATTTCACTGATGATACTTCTGTATTTTCACTTAAGTAGTAGACTTTTTTTTTTTACATCTTCCACCGATTCCCAATATTCGAACTTGTCTGTGAAATAAACAAAGATGATCTGGACTCGTCGTTCTTCTGTTGGAAAGTAAAAAAAGTGAAAGTCTGTTTCAGACGAGGAAACCAGCGAACATGATTGGACAGCTTCCTAACCGCCGTTCGGCTTCCCGGTGAGCCCGGCGGCGATGTGAGAGTGACGTTGTGGTAAAAAGCTGCTGATCGGACGTCCTCTGTCATTAATGTAGCTCAGATACAAGTCAGCACAGGTAAACCTGAACAGGTAAGCAGCTGCAGGCGGAGGCTGGCTGCTCGGGGTCTCCTGCTGAGGAAACTAAAGAGTCTTCATCAAAGGAGGGAGGGGGGGCAGGGACTGTTTGGATTCCCAGAAATGGAAAGGATTTTAATTTTATATAAACAAATGGTCGCCATCTCCACCTGATACCCTCACCTGTCTGTGTCAGTCAAGTTTAAACAAAGAAACCTCTGCTAAGAGCGTCGATATCTCCGACAACCACCAGAAAACCTTTCATCACTTAATCCTTTTAATTATCAGAGAAAAACTGAGAGCGTTCACATCACCTGGACGTTAAACGCAGCACATTCACGAGGAAAGTAAACGTGAACGAAGCGTTAATTAGGAGTAGAAGCGTTCAATGAGTGTCGACTTCCTGTAACAGCAGGGACTTAAACTACAGGTTGTTGTGATGCTGAGGATAATTTGTGTTTTCAAATTAGGCACAAAAAAGTTATTCAGAAACATACAGAAGCTGAGAGCAGCCGTGCTTATAATTTTCTTTTAATGCCGTTATTTCGAGATAATGAGATGATGACCCCTGTTATAATAAGAAATCAGAGTGTGTTTCCTCTTGTTCCTTGTGATGTTTGTGTGTTTATCTCCAGTTAGTTTCCATCAGCAGGTGTCTGTAGGCTCTGTGGAGATGCTGTGGGGGTCATTATGTACAGTGGATGAGCTTAATAATGTCTTCATTATTTCTATATAATATATATAACGGCTTTATTTGAGCAGCTGCTGGCTGAAGCAGAGAGATGGGTCAACCTCTCATCTTTGGAGACTATAAAACCAGATTGTCTGCTCCAATGAAGAAACTGCAGCAAAGCAAACTCCACATTTAGGCCTTAATTATTGATCAGTTATGGATCCTCCCTGACAGTCATCACAGTGATCTTGAAGGTTGAAATCAGCTGTGCTCAAATGAACCACACAGTCATTTTGGAGTTCAACACAATTATCCAGTTAGTACCAGAAAAACAGCTCTGATACTGAGAGATAAGAACATTATTAACTTTTTATGCCATTAAAAAATAATTGCAAACATTACATATTGATAAAATTGAGTAAAAGAAATTAATAAAACTTGACCAAATAATTTCACTGATGCTGAATTTTTTAGAAATCTGAGCAGCAAAGTAAAACACAGCAATCCACATTGCATGTTGGATGTGTGAAAATCAGTTTATCTATGATGGTATTTATAAATTCTCTGTAAGAGGAAGTTTTTATTTATTTACGATATATTCATATATTTAACTTTGCTGGAGCAGTTTATGATTCTTGACACAGGTCACATGTTAAATGTTTAAATCCTGGTTCAACTGTGTAAAAGATTTTCAGACTTTGTCCTGAAAGGTGCTTTAAAAATAAAGATAAAGATTTTTTTTCATGCGCGTTAAATGGGGGTTATTTAAACAATCTAATGGTGATGATGGTCTCAGCTTTGACTTCCTCTAATATTCTAATAAAAACAGTCTCTGTGCTGCGGGCTAAAGGTGTTGCAGAGGTGGTTGCATGTGTCATGTGTTTTATTTTGGCGGGGTGGCTGCATCTGTGACACTTGTTTCACAACACACCCCGACTGCAGCTTTATGCAGATGTGGAGGGCGTTTTAACGCGTCGCTGCCTCGTGTTCAGCCGCTGCTGGAGTTCCCCACAAACAAACGTTTCATTACACCACGCCGACGGGCGAAGTCTTAAACGTCGTCGTCTCTGAAGGTGAGCTGAGCTGAGCTCGACGTTAATTATCATCTCCAGTTTGACGACACTGAGGAGGACGGATGGAGGTCAGCGGAAACAAAGCTGTGAACCTGATGTGGTTCAGATGAAGTGGACGTAAAGTCACAATAACATGATGAAAGAAGTTAAAAACAAGAAAATTCCTTAAAAAGTCAAAAGATGTTCTTGCTACATGGATTCCTGTGGACCTTAATCTCCTCGCTGCTTCAGAGATTATCTTTTAATGTGACCTCACAAGTGAGTTCAGAATAAAAAGAGATAAAGTGATGCACTGACGGCCTTACAGACAGATCAGAGAGCCGTCAGCGTCGGTGTGTTTGTCCTGCGGTAAAAGAAACATGAGATTTTACAAACTGGAATAAAAAGCTTCACTCAGAGAACAAATTGCTGCAGCTACCAACCATGTCGGCGTTTACCTCGACGTTGTTAATTAAACCGCCCCCCACCTCACCGTAAAAGGGACGATTTTTATTCAAATTAGCTCCTTTTTGCTTGTTAGCGCACCTGTGCTCTCCTGCACCTAATTAAAAACCAAATCCTGTAAATTTCTGCATCCGCCGACGGTGGCTCTGTTACCAAATATTGAGCAAGGTAGCACTGTGCTAATTAATGTTAGGAGGGGGTTTGGGGGGGCTCAGGCTCATTTACATAAAGTAGTGCAGGAAAAGGGAGAAAAACAACAGGACCTCCAGTCGGCGGGTTTCAGTAGGCGGGCGGTCGCCGGTGTGTTGCTGCAGGCCCTCGAGTCGTTTTAACACCCAAAGTGGGCGCTTCTTCTTCTTCTCTTGTTGTGGTTCTTCTTCGTTGGTAGGTAGACGGTTTGACGGGAGGGAGTCTCAATACCTCATTAGACTGTATATTTCTATTCTGAGTCGACGCTGAAACAAAGTGTTAGATTGGGGAGAAAAAAAAAGATCCTGCAGGTTTGGAGGTGAATATTCAGGTTTTTTGCGCCCAAAATGAAAGTGTAAATAATGTTTGATTTCATTGATGCCAGCTGGGTGATAATCACATTCGAGACAAAGGAAAATTGAATATTGCAACAATTAGCAGGTTTGATAGGAGACAGTAACACAACCTTACTGCAGTGCTTATATTTAACTCTAATAAATGACTAAAACAGTATCTGAGGAATTGCAATTAGGCACCAATAGAGGTGTTGGAGGAGGCAAACACCGCCGGAAACTAAAATAGTGCCAACAGAGGCGAAGAGAACAAGAGAAAAGAAAAGAGGAAACGTGGCGGCACAAAGCAAACTGCAGGAAAGACCTTCACGGACCTGAAGACCAGGATGGACCTGCTAATGCTCAAACACTCCTGCATCTGTCCATCTGTGTGTAGATGCTCGAAGATTTGAAATGAAGGCGTTTTTAAGGCTGCGAGCGAAGTTCTGCTTTTCTGAGTTTCTGAGCTCAGAACACTGTGGTTTATTTGCACTCAATCTCTCTCTCTCTCTCACACACACACACCCCCCTGCTGCCACAATCACTCACTAAATATACACCAAATATGGATTCATCCGCTGCTGAAAATAGTCCCCAACTATTTCCTCCTTTTTGTTTGATAAAAACTCAATTTTATATCACACTCAGTTTTATCTCTGTATGGTGGGAAAAGTAATAGAAGTAATATAACAATGTAAAAGTTATAGGTTAGTTATTATCTACTAAGACTCATTTATAAGACAATACACTTCATCAGGACTGTGTGTGTGTGTGTGTGGTTTGATCAGATGTGTGACAGCACATTTAGAGTCAGATGTTGTTAAACTCTGTTAATCTGTGCCACTATTGCAGATTGTGAATCTGCAAAGTAATTTTTATTAAAATTCATAAAGTCGTGGACCAGTGACAGAGGTCATTAGTCGACCAATCAAACACCTGCTTTTGTCTCAGCAGCTGTCTCAACATCCTGCAAAATCTCTTGTAAGCAGAGCGTGACATGAACTTTTCTGCTGTTTTCCAAAGTTACTATCCACTTAGCCGTGATTTGTTCTGTTGGGAAATTACGTTTTATTTGATTAAAGCTGACTTTGGTGTGCTACAGTTTTCTTGAAGAACAAGATGTAAACCCTTTCAAATGTAAATGTAAACACCCAACATTCATCAAATATTCATCTCTGATCACTTTGAAAAGCTCCTTTTGAGTGAAAAAAATCAGCTGATTAAGACATAAAGCTTCTTATTGAATAAAAGAGGTGAAGAAGACAGATGACTTTATTTGCCCTGGGGGGAAATTAAGCTGTCATAGCAGCCAAGTACATAAAAAATACAATATAATACAATAAAAAAAAACATTAATTAACATTAATCAACTCTAACTGACAGCACCAGTTAACGTTAGCTAGTTAGTAATCAATAATAATCCACTGTGACAATCAGAGGAAGCTGCCATCATCTTTAATGTGAAATGTTTTCTTACCTGACGTCATTGATCGACACACCTTAAAAGTCAATAATGACTTTGATCACACCTTTTGTTTTTTATTGGCTCTCTTCTTTATTAAGCTGTTCTCAGGTAATTTCATAACCATAAAATCTCTTATTACAATCCGACTATTCAGCATTTTACCATCAGTCAAGAGTTAACCTTAATATTGTACTGGTAGAAAATAGCAAGTATCATAAAATAAAGTGCCTTTAAAGTGAAAATCGAGCTTGTTTCAGCACCTTTATTATTATTAAACTGTAAAGAAGTCTTCTGAACGTTTCTGGCAGCAGAGAGAAGAGATTTATATCCTGAAGAAGCTTGTTGGATAAAAATATATAATATAATTGTCAATTACAGTTAATTGTAAATTGTCTGTTTGTCAGACACTTAATATGAATAAATCTACATCTACCTTTTTTACACTCCAGCTGCACGTTTTCCCTCATTTTTCTTTGTGAAGTGTTAAAATCTCACACCTGTCCTGCTGTCTGTTTGGTCTTATATCATCAACTAAAGTGTGCAGGGAAATACAATCTATAATAAATGAATAAAATCAATGTACGTCCTTCCTGTATAGTCCTTGCTACACACACTGAGAAACAAACAGCTGATGTACGGTAGTCCTTAGATAATATGTGGACGGGCGGGGGTAACATCAGAGGTCGTAGCTCAGTTACAGATCTGATAGGAAATAATTAAAAAAATATGAAAATAATGATAATAATGACTTTCTGCCACATGTGAAGATTAGTTGTTGACGACAGCTGCAGAGTAAACGAAGCTGCATGAACATTTAAAACTGTATTTTTGTGTGATTTTCTATCTCTTATATTTTTCATTATAAGATTAGAAATACTTAAAATCTGGAATCTGGAAGATTTTTAGCCTTTAAGTTAAATATCGTGCAGCTGAAACAAACTAAAATGTGATGTAATGTTACTCCGAACATCAAATCTGATTGTTATTTAAGTGACTCTGTGTTTTGTCGGGTTGCTTCGTCCTCCTCAGGTTTCCCAGCAGCGGTGAAGACATTAGTTAGTGAGCTCGGCTAATTTGTTTAAAAAGGCAGCAGCAGGTTAAGAGGAGGCCTCGTTATCGGGCTCCGTCTTTTCAAACAGTGAAAGCGAGCCCTTTTTCTGGGAGCCCCCTCCTTCCCCCTGCTTGTTTAGCTGCAGCCATGCATGCTTAAGACGGGGAGGAGGACGACATATCCTGCAAATTAGCAGGCTGATTTCCCTCGCGGGGTTTGGACAGAGGCTTCCTGCGGCTAATCGCCAGGCCCTAAACGCCGAAGCCGCCGTCACAGTGGCTGAGCGAAGATGGCCGCCTGCGATTCAAAACGCTGCAGCTGATGTTTTTACAAACACGGATTACTCAAATGTCCGCGGCACGGTCTGTTTGTCTTTGACTGCAGAGGAAGAGGGCGACCGTCCTCATCAAAGTTTGTGACCTGAAGTCTGTGTGTTTGAGCTTCTGAAATCTCAAATCACATCAAACAGAAGAAAAACTCGCTCATGTGAAGCTAAAACGTTCACACAGACTCATGTTTGTACGTAGAAGATATATTTATATTTATATTTGTATACGCTGCAGTTTGACTTTGATTGTTTCAGGCGACTCTTTCACAATAAAAGTCAGCCCTCTTGCCAGCAGAATGCTTTTATTGTGAAGCAGCAGCAGGATGTTTGATTTAAAAGACTTTAACCTACAAAAAGGTGACTACAAATAAGTCCTGATCAGTTCCAAAAAAAAAAAAAAAAAAGTCCACTGACTTTCTATCAATATCAATTTTCTGTTTTTATCAGTTTCTCATAGATAGTTTCAGTTTCCGACACCGCCTCAGATGTCTCCGTCACATCAGACTAAACTGTGTTTGGTTGCTGCTTTAAGTAAAAGTACAAAAGTATGATCAGCAAAAGTTCAAATACACAAATCTGTTTTTAGATTTTGGACTTTTCTATAGTATTTTCTTTGTTGTGACATATTTTGGGCCTCAAACTGTTCCTGAAATTAAACGAAATGAGAAGTTTAGACAAGGAAAGTCACTTTTTGGTGGGGACTGCTCTGATAAAGTTTTCTCATCCTTAAAAATCAGCTGTCTGAAAAAATGACTCGAAGTTTTGTCACCTGAGTCGTCTTTTATTTCAGCCCACGTGTTATTTTTGGTTTTAGTCCTGATGAGTCTTCGTGCTTCCAGCTTTGTGTTTGTCTCTCTTCCTGTTTTAATATGACAAAGCCATTATGCAAAAAGCAGCTACATAAAAAACCCCAAACCTTTCCCAGTTTGACGAGCTCAACCAGTCCTGTCCAACACCCGAGGGACCAACTGGAACACAGAGATGATTTTTATTTTCAGGAATCGAAGCAAACTCCCCACTAATGGAGGCATTAACCTGTTTAACAGCGAGGTTTTCTGGCTGAGGATGGAGCGCCTCCCCCTCCCTCCTCCCTGCATGTAAATGTGAGGAGCTGACTGGAACGAGGAGGGTAATAATGGCACACGTGTTTTACATAAACGCAATGAGCCAGTAAACTGCTTTGGGTTTCGTCTTTCTGCGTCTGTTTGTGCAGAGACGGAGGGAATGAACTCACGACGACTCGCTGTTTTCTTCTTCTCTGACAGAACAAATTGTTTCACACAGATTATCAGATCCTTAAACGTGGTAACGCCGGAGCTCAAACAGCCTCTCCTCCTTCTTCTCCTCGTTTAGGCAGGGATATCGAGAGCAAATCCTCCGTCTGACTTTCAAGCTGCTCCTGCTGTTAAACAAGAATTCAAGTCTCGTATAACAAATACAATTACTTCATTTGTTTGGACTGACTATCTTTATTACTGTCGTTGTGTTTGACCCCCACATATCGCAGATTAAATAATCTGGATCGACTGTCCGATTGTCTGTTTCTTCTTTTTAGTGAATACGGTGTCGTTATGACAGAAATACGAACAAAACAAAGAAAATGAGAACAAATCAGTCATCCTCTTAAAGCAATGATAAAAAAACCCTGATGATGAAACCTAATGAACTGTAATCAATTGGATCAATTAGATAATTTGTTAATTTAAGCATCAATGTAGCTTCATAGTTTCATAGAAACTATAAATATAATACTTAAAGCTGCTCTATTACTTAGGTCATCTTGAATATATTCATATTAAATCAGCTGATGGTTTCATGAACTGATTTGTATTTTATTTCAGTCACAGTTTTAGAAATTTGCTTAAAAAAAATTCAACGATTTAATGAAAACTTAGAGTCCTAATTTAAAGGTCCTGCTATTCAAATCAGAAATGTTTATATCATACTGGGCGTCTGTACAGATGATTGAAAGGACATTTTAAACGTCTACAAACACACTCGAGGACACTTCTGTCACACAAACTGTTGTGGATCTTTGCAGCAACGCAGACAAGGAAATAAAAAATTCAGTTTAAAGCTGCTTCTTGTTATTTTATTTTAACTGGACAATGAAACAAGCTGAAAAAAAAACAACATGGCTGCACTACCACAGATAAAACACTTCTATAATAGTCGCTGATGTTGATGTATACGTCTCCACCTCAAGTTCAGAGAGTTTATCAGAAAATAGCTGCTGAAAACTCTGAAACTCAACCACAAAGGAAAGCATGCTGCAAAACCAAAACTAGAAGCTAAAAGAGGCTAAAAAAGCTCAAACAGTGACTTGATTCATTGTTCATATAAAATGCAGATTCACGCAGGTTCATCCTCCTGCAGGCGGCTCTTTGCTTCAGCTCGCAGGCTGAGATCAGTTTTCTCCTCACACGGTGTAATAATAGTTCACATTTGGTGAGAATTGCACAGAGAGCCTCTGAAGGAAACACAAAACTGACTGGGCTGTTAGTACAGAAACCTCTTGCCAGCACAAGACAGTCGGTGTGAGTTTAAAGCGTTGGTTTAAAAGTTGTAATCGTAAGCATATGCACCACAATCTGTTCTGTTATTTATTGGTGCGCTAATCACCGAGCACAGCAACATTTCTCTCCTCTCCCTCCTCTCTCCGCCTGTATGAGGAGCTCGTATGAATCTGGAAGGATTTCACAAGTAATACTTCATAGGCTAATCTCACTCCATGACTCTAATTAACGCATCATTAAAAGCATAATTCAGATAATTATAATTTCTCACTTTTTAAATGAGAGATGGGGAAGAAGGGGAAGGGTGTCTGAGGAGCCAATTTAGTGAGTGAAACAGATTCTGAGGCAGCGCTGAGCCGAGCGGGTGGGTGGAGAGAGAAACACAGTGAGACACAAAAAGAGAGAGAGGAAACAATCGGCAGCCTGGCGCTCTGCACAAAAACACTGCAAGCATTAAAGACGTGAGACTGGAGATCAAATCCAAATAAATCTTCCACGATCGGGAAGATATTCACCCCCGAAACACAAACATGTCTCATCGCCGCGAGGTCGTGTCTCCTGTATTTTCTGTGGGAATTTAGCGGCCTCTTTTTATTTTTTTCTCGACATACATTTCTACGTTTTATGAGCCGATTCCAGTGTTTTTAGGCTGAATTTATTCACACTTGGCTCCCGATAATGTGGAGGAGGCCAGAGACGCTGGAGGGAGGAGAGAAACTCACTGTATGTGACTGATGTCGTAGTAAACGCTGAAGCTCGTTTGCTTTCTGACCTGCAGCAGTTTAACGTGCTGCAGTGATGTTCATGTGTACTCCAGGTGTGTCAGTACACTGTGACATCACCGCTGAGTGGGATTACAGGTGCAACAAAGGCCACACCCACCTGTGAGGCAACAATGACTCAACGTATTCACAAAGATCAGCTCTTTGTGTGGTACGAGATGCTGAACGAAAAACAAAGATGTTTGTGCTTTCAGCTTTGAGGCCTCTCTGATCAGTAGCAGGTGCATCAAGTCAAGTCAAACGCTTCCTGCTGCTGCCATTTCACATTAAAAGCATGCAATCAGCAAATCACAATCAGGCTTTTATTGTGAAGTATGTATTTGTCTCTGAGGTTTGAGTTGTTTTAAATATTTTAGGACGGAAAAAATAGTTCCATCTTGTAAGTTACAACAATACCAGCAAAGTATGAAAATACAACAAATGTTATTTTCTATCAGCATTTCTTACTGTCCACTGTGACAGTTTCAAAATAAAACTCCTGAAACGATAATCAAACCCACAGTCAGTACTGGCTCATTGCAAACATACTGGCAGACGAACTTGCTCGAAGAGTAGTTTGACTGATTGACTGATTGATTTGATTATTTGAGTTCCCTGCACCATACAGATGTACAAGACAAAAAAGTGAAAAAGGAATTTAAAAACATTTAAAAACTGTTTTTAGTTTTGCTTTGCTGTCTGTTTCTGGTTCGCTCACTAAAAACATCAGCAAGTTTCTAACACCACCTGTTTGACCTGACTGACTCTGAAGGAGTTTCTATTAAAGGCAAAATCTCTTTGAGACACTTTAAATGAATCACTTATCGTCACGTTGGATAAACAAACAGGTTTCTGTCCTCAGAAATGATGACACATAACACACACATGTAACCTGCTCTGTGCTTTAATAAACTGCCAGCAACTCGTTTTTTAGTGTGGGCGTTCAAACAAATCTCATTCTGAAATCACTCAGACTCTGTTTTTAGGAGCATCTGTTTTTATCACCTGTTCAGAGCCGAAACAATTATTTCTTCACGCCGACACACACACACACACACACACATACGATGCTAATGAGGATGTTTATGAGGAGCTGAAGAATTCAAACTGTGTGTAAGCAGAATACACACAGATCAGCATGTACAGATTTCAGGTGTGTGTGTGATGTCAGCAGATGTCCCTGCCTCCTGGCGACTGTCCAAATCAATTATCCCACCTTCAAACTCACACACACACACACACACACACACACACACCTCAGCTCTCTCATCAGAGGTGTGAACGAGGTAAGCATCTCTCTCTTCCATATTTCCAAGTCGATTTCACGCATTGTTGTGTTTGTACAGTTCAGCACACGACTGCACTGAAAATGTTCTGAGAATCAAAAACTCACCGGCTGTCGGTCTGCAGGTCTGAAGGACTGAAGGTCTGAAGGTCTGCAGGTCTGTGCTGTGTCCGGCCTCTGGTCCAGGGCCTGTTTCAGAAAGCAGGTTTTACTAATCGTGAACTCTGATCTGACTGAAGCTGCATTCAATCAGGGAGGTGAATGAAAGCTTCTCTGGTTTCTCAATTAATGAACCAATTGTTCATTTTTACTCAACTACAAAATCTGCTCTGTGACAGAATCAGCAGGACAAAATGACAGATCAGATCTGAACACAGACACCAAACACACTTTGAATCATTCAGTATGACTTCCACTTCCTGTGGATGTCATCATCTCTGATGTCCCTCCACAATAAAGCTCCAGAAATTATCTCAGAAACCTAAGAAGATTCAAGATTTTATTACCATGTGCAAACAATCACATGGAGCAGTTGAAATTCTTGAGTCTTTGGATCCCTTAAAAAAATTCTCAAATAATTTAGAAGAAAGACCATGCGTGCAAAAAGAAAAGTAACTGAATAAAATGTATAAATAAAAGTAATATACAATAGAATATGGAAAATATTCTATTAATGAGGTGCAAAGTATTGAAATAATGCAATTAAGTGGAGAAAAAACCAGTTTCCTTCAGTATCACAATAATCCAGTGAGCATCCATTAACAGCTGATTCTGCATATTTAAGGACTTAATAGTGCAGGTTTGCCTAAATTTAAACTTTAGAGGCTCGAGGATGCCTTCAGACCATCCAACAGACCATCTGAGGAGCTTTTAATAAAACATTTCACAGGGTTTCTTCTCTCCCAATGACTTTAATGTTTCTGTTGTCGTGTCGGTTCACAAACAGGCCGACATGTTGCTGTTTGCATGTTAGCATCTGTCAGATTATAAAAGTCAAATCTCACTCTAAACTGATAAAATGCAGCAGAAAAAAAACACTCAGAGATTAAAATTCAAGGATGAGATTTAAATTACAGGAGGAGCAGCTGGTCTTCAAATATAGAAAAATATTCAGACTCTGAAGAAGACAACAAAAAGCTAAACTGACACTTTATTTTTTTCTTTGACTGTAAAAAGGCTGAAAGTTACCTGCCTCAAACACAATTGATAATACAGGTGATAAAATATGCCCACATGCCCTCCAAATAACAAACTTGTACACAAAAATAAAAGAAGGTGAACTGTTGGAAACCAGCAGCCGTCCTCATTATGAGCTCGGGATTGTTTGTTCCTTCTCACCTGTCGGAGAGATGGAGGTGTCAGCTCCGTCGCCTCAGGTGTAGAGATGATGTCACCTTCACCTTCTCCCAAACAACACACACACACACACACACACACACACACACACACACACTGCCTGATGTCTGAAATGAAAAAGATGGAGGAATTTCACACTCAGGCTGAGAAAAGGTGTTTTCACTCATTCTTTAGTTTAATTGGAGAAATTGTGATCACATGATTTTGGTTTTTCCTCTTTAAGAAGCTCATTGTGCTCATCAGTGACTCAAAACTGTAAAAGAATATAAATAATCAGCTGTTAATATGAGTAAAAAGGAGATTTAATGAAAGAAATATCAGCCCTCCATCCTTTCTAAGCTGCTGATGACAGCTTGGTTTTGTTTTTCATCTGCTTTAAGGCTTTTTTGGGATTTTAATCAAACTCAGAGGTAAATATAGTATTTTTACTCCATCAGAGGTAAATATAGTATTTTTACTCCATCAGAGGTAAATATAGTATTTTTACTCCATCAAAGGTAAATATAGTATTTTTACTCCATCAGAGGTAAATATAGTATTTTTCCTGCTCTCCGTTTGTCTGACAGCTTTAGTTTCTTTCCAGATGACAGTTGTTCATCCTTCCTGTCCAGTGAAAACCTGGTATCTCCAGATGTGTTGATGTTGAGTGTTTGTGATAAACTGAAGGATGAAGTCTTCCTTTATGTGTTGAGAAAATTCTCCTCCTTCTTCAGATAAATAAACTATTTAAAGCCTCCTTGGATCAGCTGCATCGTCACAAAGCTGAAAACAGGCTGTTTTTCTGACTTTTTACAGATACGTGGTTCTCACAGGACAAACATATGATGATCTTATAGACCATGATGCATTGCTGCAGATGAAACTAGCCAACAGTATATAAAGTCGTTCAAATGAACCTGAAACATGAACAGCAGTAAAATGCAGCGTCCACATTAATGCAGCAGGAAGATTCATCCAGAAACATCAGAGAGGACAGGAACACTTTACTGACACAGGAGGACTTCATGTGACTACTTAAGGTACATTTAGCAGATTAACATGGTATTAGTACTCCTACTTTGGTAAGAAATCTGAATATTTCTCCCGACAGTTCACCAAAGTGGAAACACTCGAGTATAAGGGTACTTTACACTGAAATACTTGAGTAAATGTAATTTCTCTGCGTCATGAGGACTCAAATCTTTTCCTTCTGAAAAGTAATGGAGACATTTGTGCTGTTGATTTCCTTCTTCCTCCCTCCTCCGAAGCCTCCAGTAGCTGAAGTGTTTCTGCGTTTGGCTGCCGAAGGCCTGGAGCTGCAGATGGCCGGCTCGTGCCCAGTCCGAAATTTTCCACACAAGATGGCTGGACCGGCTCCCGCTCGCCAACGGCCGGCTGCAAACACAATGACGAACGTCCAGTCACTCGTCTTCGCAGCGGAGAAACGCAGCACAAAGCAAACGGGCCTGGAGTCGACATTTCACCCTCCACCTGCTGCAGAAGTCTGAGACGTGCTGACGGAGACTCTTATTCATCTGCCGCTCAATCTCTCCTAAAAATAGACGGATGAAAGCACAGGACGCTCATAAATAACTGTTTGTCAGGGTATTTTAAGTAGATTGAAGTGATGAATCAGTGAATGAATGCTGGCTGCTTTTACTGTCGTCATTTTTGCATTTAGATGTGATTTAAAGTTGCAAAACAGCCACCAGGAACTTTTGCTTCCTTAATATTTTCCATGAATCAGTTTCTCCTCTGTTGTGTTTTTAACTTTCTCTTCCAAATGTCTTTTTAAAAGCACAATTATCTGTCATGATTTCGTACCATTAATCATGTCAAGTGTAGGTGTCGGTTTTTCATTTTCCAGTGATTTTTAAATTTTTGGATCTGCACATTTCTATTGTTCTCCAGCGTTTGGAGGGATAATTTCTGCGTCCCCTCCTCTCATGGTGGGTGTCTGAGGCCTGACCTGAACAGACGATGGCGGTGAGAGCCCAGCTTCCTCCCAGATGATGTGGTCGTACGTGGGAAGCGGCCGAGGCCCGAGGATGCCGGCGGCGGTGGGAGTTTGGCCCGGTCCGGCCTGACGTCGCCGCGTGGGCGTCGGTCTGGATTTGGCCTTCCGTTCGGATGTAAGGACGCAGTGGAGGTTTGGGGACAGATCGTGGACGGATTTGGGATTAAAGCCTCCATGTGGGCATTTGGCCCGAACAGTGACGATGATCCAGTTTGGCTGAACTGGCTTCGGGGTCGTGGTCTCTGTCTGACAGGCAGCTCAGTCAGCTTGTGTTGGACTTCGTTGTTCTTCATCCAACAATTTCTCAAAATATCATCACTGTCCACTGAAAATCATGTATGTCCAACATTTTAACCCACGTGACACTGTTTGGGGTTTTCATGGAAAATTTTATGTGTTTCAATTTGTATATTTACTTTACTTAATAAGTAATACTACAAAGTACTCCATTACAAGTTAAAGCAGTAAAGTATCATAAGCCGAAGTAAGTTAGTTTGGTGTTTATAAAGCTCCATAAATCCAGAAAGATGATTGATTCTTTGTTTTACAAGATATTAACTTGTCTGCACATGATCTTGTATGCAAAAGAAGATATCTGATCCAATTTGTGCCAACAACATAACTTTATCTAAGTTATTACATCCATCTTGTGCACAAACATAATAATTAGACAAACAATTAATGCAAAGTTCATTCACGCCAGTAAGTTTCATCAGATCAAAAACTCAAAAACGTTCCTTCGCATAATTTTAAAAAACTTTATCTGATGATGTCTGAGGAAGAAAACGTCATAATAGAAGAGTGAAAATGATCAGCAGTGTGTAAAGAAATCTTCCTCCAGCACTTTAAAGGATCTATAAATCTCTGTTGGTGCGGATGGTTTGAGTCCTCGGGCAAAGACAAGCTGCTGAGCCTGTTAACCTTTCATATGTACAGTTTCTCTGCTGTAAGATTTTCTCTGTGATAATCTTAGTTAAACACATTATTTTTGGCATATGCACAAATAAGCACACTAATTAAATGATGTTTTAAAACCCTCTTTAAGACAACGGCAACCTTCAAACTCCAGAGTCATGTTCTCAGAAAAATCTCTTGTTTGCTGTTTATTTCAGTTATCTGAAGTGAAATCCTACTTAAATACACTTGCAGTATAGAAAGTTCTGGCACTGAAAGAAGTTGGTCTGCAGCCCAGTTGGCCACCAGCTTCACAGCATCTCCATTAGTTCTTCAGGAGGAATAACGAACATATGGAGGATAAACGACACCGGGGGGAATACTTCATAAACAGAAGTAGATTGTTTCTTGAAATGTGGAGAGCTGCGACAGAGAGGTGTTATAACAGGATTTTTTGGCTGACTTATGATTCAGGCCTGATCTGTTGAGCAAATCATTTGTAATCCTCGATGTGCTCACAATGTATGCAGGACTGTACAGATATCTTTCCAAAGACTGCATCAACCCTGCGTACATTTAATAACATTATTCTTTTTATCACATTTGCTTCTTCCAGTTTCTGTTACTGTAGTCTTTGGATAGCAGCGACATATTTACACCATCAGTCAAAAGATAAAACCTGTGTATGTAAGGCAAACAGATACTAGCACAGGCATTCAATCATTTATAATTTGAGGATGTGATGATTCATAAATGAGTTTGGGTTAAAAATGGGGTTGTAGTTGTTGGTGAGTTTATTTCCCTCAACAAAAACCTTGAATGAGGACATAAACCACATTATAACTCGGGCCTTGTTAGTACTTCCAGCAGCTTTTAGTAGGAACTGCTTGTTTAAGGCAGTTTTTAATGTCAGTAGCTGCAGAGATTTCCGGTTTAGCTGCAGTAGAAATGAGGACACGGCTGGTTTATGTCCTGTTTTTTGTGTCTGTTGAGTAAAAAGGCTGAGCTGCTTGTTAAAAACTCAATAATGACCTGTAGAGTTGAATTCATCCTGAACGCTGCATATTTCATCTTCAGTGCTTCGTGTCGTTTGAATAAATTCGGAGCTTCTCTCCGCTGAGGAGCGTCCCAGCGACTCTTTCCGATCATGTGATTAACACGTCTCCTGGTCGTCTCCTCCTGATCTGCAGTCAGCTCAGAAACCTGCTCTTTGTTGTGTTTCTGGTTAACCAGTCGCCACAGCGGTTGTCAAGAACATCTTCGATAAACAAAGAGAGACATTTACGGTTACTGACACCGACCGTCTGTCGCTGATAAACTGCAATTATCGATTTCCACAGATTTACTGCTGGCAGAGCGAGGAAACCACAACACAGACTCGGGATAAAGACTTCAGATCTTTATCTTGCAGTTTGTCAGATGATTCATGCTGAAGAGCTGCGGGCACTCGAGACGATACAGACAGGCCACAAAACTCACATCTTACCCGACAGACAACAGGCAGCTCTCTCCACTCAGGAAAGAGGATTTTAAAAATCGAGAAAATAATGCTTCATTTACAGTCTGGGAGCCTCGAGGAGTAAACAGCATTGGTTTTTTGGCAGGTGTTAATTTTTCACCCATGAGGGCCAACCTGCTGGCATGACAACGTCAAAGTAGATGAAAACAAATTCTCACATATTATGTCAAATTCCTAATTATGGATCATAACTATCTACTTTTTCTAAGTGTTAGCGACTGTTAACAGAGAGGCTTTTGAATCCCGAAAGCGTCGTCAGAGTGACTTCATTAGCATTAAAAACAGGCTCATGGAGCACCTGAAGTTTTAAATAGTGAAGCCTCAGACGTGCAGATGAGGCTTCACTATTTTTCAACGCTGCAGGGAACAAAGCACATCTGTAGCTGCATGATGAGAAATTAAACATCAAAAAGGGTCAGGGCACCTTTTTACTGCAACATCTGACCTTCACATCCATGCTGTCCTTCCTTATTCTTTCTTGGGCTGTCTTTCAAAAAAGCTGCAAATGCTTTCAAACATTTTAACTGTCAGAATCATTGACAGTTTATAAAGATGGACGACGCATCGCTATACTAAACTGAAACCAAAATATCTCAGATTTGGGCACCGCCATCTTGAGCCGGTGATGTCATCTGGAGTCTGTGCAGTTGTGACCGAGGAGGAGGAGCCTCTGTATTGAGGTCCCGCCCGCAGACCAGCCTGACCCGATCAGTAATCAATAATTAGCTAAAGATTACCTGCTAAAGTTGAAGTTCTATGTCTCTCTACGTTCTGACTCTACATTCAGTTCCATTAAATCTGAATCATCCTTTAACATCCTTCAGAACAAAACATCAACGTGTTATTTAGCTACGTGTGGGTCACGTTCACTAACATTCACCTTATATAACTGACTGGTTGGTTAACTCATTAAAAAAATCAAATGAAAAAAACAGATTGCTTTCAGTTTTTACACTTTGTGGCTCATCAACAGAAACTTCACCTGCTTTAAATGCTTCAACTTCAACTACAGACCGAACGACTCTCAGGAAAATACATTTTGACCTGTTTACAGAATAAACAAGAACATTTATTTTTAATGAGAAAATGTTCCCTCTTTCTAGTTGCTATTTAACATTCATCAAGTAACAATAAATGTGTTAAAACATGCAAACACAGAGACAAAGGATAATGAAGGATGGGAATACGTAAGTACATTTTCTGCCAAACACCTTAATTGCTCTTATTTAGTATGCTTATTTAGTTTTTAACTCGTCTTTTTCTTCTTTAAATGTGGTGCAGCACTTCGGGCAATGTCTTATTGTTTTTAAATGTGCTGAATAAATACATTTGACTTGACTAAATAATGACAGATATCCAAAATACACACAATGCAAAATATATAAAGGAGGTTAACAGTAAGGATCAAACGTTGTCAAAAGCTCAAGCTGCTTCTCGGTGAGTTGCTTATAGAAATGTGCGGTGAAGTCTACAGATAAATCTATAAGTCAAAATGATGATGTTCATGATATTGCAGGGATATCTCTGGAAGACACAAAATAAACGTGAATTTTCTGGTCGTAGAAATGATCATATTTAAGATTTTGATTGGTTGGTTGGTTTGAGTCTTCGGAGTCGGTGCTGGTGATCTGCTGTGTCTCTCGTCTCTGCTGGAGCAGGACTCCTTCTTGACTTCTTTGTTTTGGTGCTTGGACTCGGGCCTCCGACTCGCTCTCCGAAGCCAGACGAAAGGAGCGAGAGAGCACGACAGAGAGAGGAAGAACTGAAGAGAGAGCGAGGGAAAGAGAGAGAGAGAAGCAAAATGAGCGTTTAGCCGCTGGTGTGAATTGCCTGTCGCACCAGACAGATTTCCTGATCCCATAATGGCTCGAGCTCGCGTTTCCTGGTGGTGCAAATTCTCGGCGGCGCTTGTGTCGGCTGCACATGCTCCGGCGGCCTAATGAGGCAGCATTAGCCAGGGGAGACGCAGTAATTAGAGCCAACGTCAGCGCCGAGGACAGATGGCACGCTAAGACAAGCCTCTCGACTTCACCTCCGCTGTGTGTGTGTGTGTGTGTGTGTGTGTGTGTGTCCTGACAGAAGAGAGAGGGAAGGCTGAATGTGTCAGAAGAGAGAAGGAAAAGAAAGACTCAGAAATGTGTGGATGGAAGAGAGAAGCAGCAGAAAACTGAAAGCGCGCTGATGAGGATGAAGATGGAGATGTTTATTATGTGAGAGAGTGAAAATAGAAGAAAGCAAAGAGAGGATATGTGGCCAGAAATATGTGGACGCCTCAGCACTGTAACCACAGCAGAAATACTCTGATTACAATTAACAGCCGTACTTTCCAAATATTACTCAAGATCAAGTATTGGAGAGAAAATATACTTAAAACATTGAACATAAAAGTACTGTCAGTTTTGTATAATCATATAACTGGATCATTATTGATGCAGTAAAATAAAAGTAGCACTTAAATGTTGTGGTTGGTTGAGATGGAGCTCATTTTATAGAGTTTTACTTCGTAGTAGTTTTAGTTTTTGATTTACTAATCATATGCAAAAAATACAATACTTCCAACTGAGAAGAATAAAGTAGCTCAGGTCATGTAAAAGTACCTCAGAATTGTACTTAAGCACATATTTGGCACGTAATTTACTTAGTTATTTCCCATTATGCATTGAGGATTTCTCTTCAGTGGGACTAAGAGGCCTTGAACAAACTAGAGCTGTGACCTTTAAATCAAACTTTAATGAATCAGTTAAACATGGGGAAAAGTCTGATCTGTAAAGATTCACGTGCTGTTGTACCGCTAAATTAGACTATTGCTGCTTTTTTTTGGCGCTAAATGGCGGAAGCTAGCAAGCTAAGTTAGGCAGATACGTGACACCAAACTGTCTGAGGTCACTGTGAGGAAGTATTTGGATGGAAAATGAAGCGTAAAAGTGCTGCCTTTGTAAAATGTGTTTGTCTGTCAGTAAAGTTTGTCATAGCACTGTGATGATGAAGATGAAGCAAAAGAGGATGAAGAATATGCAAAGAGAAGGAATATGCACAAGGTGAAAGGGGTAAAAAGATGGACGAAAAACATCAGAAACATCAGAAAAAACACTGAAAGGATGATGAAAAGTTAATAAAATTTGAGAGAGAAAAACAAATGTTGGACAGATGGACAAAGAAAGGACAGAGATGATGATGTACAATAAAATGAAAAAGAGGAAAGTTAAAGTTTGATAAAGAGGAAAAGAGCAAAATGAAAGAAGTGAGAGTTGATCTGTGAAAAGAAGGAGGGATCATGAGAAAGGAGTAAGAGAACTGATAAAAAGAGAAATCTGAACTGAAATAAGGGAAAAAGATGCAGCAGGAGAAAACTGAGTGAGTATGAATGAAGAAAAAGCAACGACGACAGAGACGACGATTAAAAGATGAACAGGGAAGAAAGGCTAAAAAGAAAAGGTAGCCTGTTGGACGAAACAGAAAATGAGAAGAGTAAAGAAAGAAATAAAGGAAGAGAGAAAAGACTAAATGTGTTGAGAATAAAAAGAAAAGAGGGAGCGTTGGAGAGAGATGAAGGGTGAGAGTGTGGAGGAAGAACGATAAAAATAGAATGAGAGGTGAGGAAGAAGAGAAAGAGGAGAGAGCATGTTGAAAGAGGAGGAAAGCTCTGAGGAAGACAGAGCAAAACAAAAATAGATGGAGGAGAGAGACAAAAATGGTGGAGTAAGGATTGACTGAGAGACAAAAATGATGAGAAGAGGCAAAGAAGAGATAGTGAATGAAAAGACGAACAGAGATAAAGATGTTTGAGGAAGAAGAAGAAGAAGAACGATGAATGACATTCATGTTGCCGGTCGTGTCTACAACATGTGACAATCTTTGGATTTGTTGACTGAATTCAGACACTTGAAGAGGATTTATCACCGTTTAGCAGCTCTACAACTGTCTGTCAGTGACACGAACAAACAGCAGAAGAATGAAGATCGAGATACCACAAAAACAAGATGAGATTATAAAGAATGAGTTGAGATTAGACTAACAAAGACGTGACAACATGAGAAGCTGAGATGAGTAGCATCAGTTATATATGGACTAAAGACTTTGATGAAAGGCAGACATTCATCTTTAATAGTTTATTAAACCTAATCAACAAACAAAGTCATTTAAATATCTTTAAAACGAGACTGGATGCTCAACTCAAGTTAACTGGACATCAACTCATCGATATTAACTGGACAAATTTGAATTAGAGGGTTGGTTTGATGGATCAAAACGCAAGATCTGCTTTGTCCTGCTTTCACCTTTACAGCAGTCATTTGCCAAAACAATAGTATTATAGACATTCAAACAGAAAATCAGTTTATATGCAGATGATACCGTTTTGTATCTCATAAAGCCAGATCTTTATCTTATCTCCAAAAATGTTCAGATTATTCCATAAACTCGTCCAAACTTCAAAGCTTCACAACAGCAACAGGCAACATGAAATAACTTTATAAGAAGATTTCCACCAAGCTAGCAAAGATATTTCTTCTTGTCTAATAATTTAGAAAAACAGCATCAGTTAAAATCACTGCAGAAGTCCAGACACCAAGTAGGCCTCCACGTTATGCATTAAAATCTCACATTTTCAATATACAGCAAAATGGCTGCAGGAGAACTGAAACTTCCAACATGCATCCACAAACTGCGCTTTTTACATTTCTGTTTGCGTATAGATTAAACAAACAAGATATAAGGTTAGTTAATGAGCTTTAAAAGTGACATCAGATTAAACTCACTTACAATCATAAACAAACAGAATAAGACTGTTTTCCAAAATGTTGAACTTTAAAAGTACTCTTTAGCTCAGCTGAATGAAAAATGAAGATATGATACATCCACCACTTAAATTAATTTACTAGTCATCTTGTTTCCATTGAATATTCTTTACTGTGTGCTTACTGTGCTTCCACATATGGATGCACAGGTTAATATGGTTTAACAAAGTGTTAGCTCATCCTCTGGCTCATTATCTAGTCTGTATCACCTCCTCAGGTGTTGTTGACATGAAAGTATAATTGGCCGGCAGACGACATGGCAGAGCCGCACAGATTCCTCGTTAACGGTGATTATGGTAACAGCGTGCACGGCGTTACAGCTCTACCTGTCCTCGCCGCCCCCTCTGACACTGTGGTTTTAACTGTACATAATTATCATTGTCACTATTTTCCAATGTGTTTCATGAGCGTGTTGTTGATGGTAATTTATTGTTCATGTAATCAAATATTGCCATGCGTTCTGCATTTGCCCGGTGGCACATTTTGTGTTAATTAGGCTGCAGGAGAACAGTGTGGATGCAAAAAGAAAAAAAAAAGAGGGAGAAATATGGAAAGTTGTTGACAGCCAATCAACTTCTCACTTTCAGAGAGAGATAGAGAGTGGTGCAAATAGTAGGATGAGAAACACTGGTGGCAAACGGCTGCAGATCTGCAGCCAAGCAGGGCCTGTTTGGTATCATTAGCAAGTTTTTTTTTTGGAGGGAGGGATATTAATATGATTTGTCATCTCAACTTATGAACATATGAATCAGTGTTTACTAATGAACATGCAGCACAGTGTGCAGCAAAGTGAAATCTTCATGTTGGATCAGAGCTTCTCTAACAGACATGAGTGCAACACATTACATCATTGTTTATTACATCAGTGTTTATTACATTAGTGTTTTGACTACAGATAGAAAATCATATATTATCTCACCGCTCTGCTTCTGTGATGTGATGGTACAAGATTCTCCAAAAATAATGAATCTGTTGGGAAACATGAAGAGCAAACAGTGTTTTTTTATTTTCAGTGAGAACTAAACATATACAATTGTCATAATTTAAGAAAAGCGTTCTTTTGTTGGAAAAAAAATGAAATGAATTAGTCTGTTATGCTGTTTTCAGGTCAGGAAAGAGTGATCTCATGGCCAATAATTTGGCAATAATACAATATTGGTAAAAAAAAAAAGTACTAAAAATAGCATTGAATTTTGATCCAATGGTTCTTGAAAACTGAATAAAGATGTGTTTTTTATTTTATTATTGCAGATGTTATTTTCTTGAACATCTGCTAATTTTAACATTTAACAACTTTGTGTTCTTCCTTTAAATGAATAAAACTTTTTCTTAATATAAAAACAGGTTCATATTTCTCAAAGTTAATTATTTTGGTTTCAGAGCTGCAGAAGACAGGAAATGTAAACTAAGCTGCTCGGAGACGATGAATCCTCCCTGACATGTCGATGAGTCCCACGGGAATCGAACCAGTAACCCTGGAAGTGTTAATGCCTTGCTCCTCTCTCTGAAGGGAAACTGCCACCTCAGCTGCTGACTGCAGCAGTGTGACACACACACACACACACAGATGAAATGTGCACAAATATACAACAATACAAAGCAGCAAAGCAATGTACACATTTACACAAATATACATCCTGACACACACACACACACACACACCACCCCCACCCCGCTCACCAACACCTCCTGTATGCATCCTTACACTGCACACACACATCCTATACATCTGCTTAATGCCACATCACACACACACACACACACACACACACACACACACACACACTGAAACAGCTCACATTTTACAGCTCCAGGGGAATTTTTTTTTACTCCTTTCATCCACACACACAAACACACAGAGAGACACAGGAAGCATCAGTCCTCACATGATTTCCATTGCTCAGCATGATTGGAGGCCTTTAATCAGCACACACACACACACACACAGACACACACTGCTGTGTTTTGAATGTGTGTTAAGAAGAGATAATTCCTTGATATGAGACCGCGGTGTCGCCTGAGTTGATGTTTGTTCGTTCACAAACTTGATTTCTGTCATGTTTGTGTTGACCAGTCGACTGATTCTGGATCAGTTTTGGATCAGTTCAGTAACTGTGACTCTCTGCAGCTAAGCCTCATGGGTAATGTAGTACTGAGAGTCGTCCACCAAACAGACAGAAAAAAATCATGATTTGAAATAAAAGATTTACAGCTGAAGCAGTGACTGTTTTATTGCATCATGAAACTGATCAATCAATCAACCAATCAATTATCAGGACAAATATCATCTGATCGGTATTGGTACAGTGTTGTATTTCCACACACACGGTCATCAGTTTGTGATGTGTTGGTGTGTGTATGCGGATGTGGTGTGTAGATTTGTGTTATTGTGTAAGTGTGAGTATTTGGAGGATGGGGTGAATGGGTGGAGTTCACACACACACACACACACACTACACATGCAAGTACGGAAGGCCCTGAGCAAAAATCTGTGGTGACAACAACATGCTACCTACCTTCATTATCAACCCCCCCCACCACATCTCCTCCCCCATCTCCCCCCTCATCCCTCTCTCTCTCTCTCTCTCTCTCTCGCCCCACACCTTCCTCTCAGCAGCCTGCTGAACAGCTGAGGTGAGGTGTCAAAGCTAAACAAGGCGAGGAAGAGAGAGGAGGAGGAGGAGGAGGAGATGATGGAGGGAGGGTGGGGTGGTGGTGATGAGTGTGTGGGGAGAGAAGAGGAGGAGGAGGAAGGGAGGATTGTGGGTAACTGGGCAGAGTTCGGTTCCCACCAGCATCACCAGACCAGTTGGGAATGAACACACACACACACACATGCACACACACACAGCACACACAGCTGTCTTAATTTATTTTCATTATTAGATCTATTATTGGTTTTTAAATTAGTCAAATGTCAATAAAGATCAGAAGTTTTGAATGTGTTTCCATTTAAACTGTCTCGTAACACACATTTTAAATAATTTAATTTAGAAGCTGATAGTATTTATTGATTATTATAAAAATATGTATATTATTAGTCATTCTTTAATTCCTCCATTAATTAAATATTCATGTTTTTACATGTGATGCTCGCCACATGAAAAGTCAGAAAATCTCACTCACATTTCTCAGTCACATTTATAACAGAAGAAGAGTTATGATAACTTAAATACTCGTCACCTGGCAAAGCTTCATGGGAGTTATAGTTTATTTATGCAAACTTCCATGAATCAAACTCAGATGGAGTGCAGCAGGAAAAACGTGTTAATGTTTGAATATTCAGAGATGTTGACCTGGAACATGTTGACGTGATTAAATACTGAAGGACAGTTCAGTTACAGCTCGATTTATAAATGATCTCCAACCCAAAACAAAACCATCAGAACGAGATCTTTCTATTATCATCATGAGAGTGAACACAGCTGTCTGCTGCACTTCAACCTCCTGCAAACGGTGATTTAACATTTTGATATTTAACACGTTGCTGTTTTCCAATGATAAATATTTCCTTTGATAAATATCCATCATCTAAAACAAAAGAGTTGCATCAAAATGAAATGTTAAAACCAAACCAAAAATTGGTGTGATTTCTGCAAAGAAACTTTTAAGTGCATGAAGGAGGGGCTGATGGGTAAACTTTACCTGTCGGCGTTGATTCCTGGAGGGACGGAGGAAGAAGTTTGAGATGTTTTGACCTTTTGGAAAAACACTTCAGGTGTCACACTTCCTTCACTTCCTCCTGCTGTGTGTATGTGTGTGTGTGTGACAGGCTGGTGTGTGTGGAGTTAACGGCGGATGACAGATTGGCCCTGAGGCGCTGCAGGTGTTTGAGATGAGAAAGAGAGAGAGAGAGTTAAAGAAAAGAAAAGAGACATGAAGAGAAAGAAATAAAGAAACAAACAATTTTTGGACTCTTTCATTTACCTCTGAAATGTAGCAGTAGAATAATGAAGTAGAATAAAATAAAAAATACTCAGTAAGCACTTGAGTAAATGTATTTAGTTACTTCACTGTAGTGTGATTACATTGTGTTTATGATACTGTTGCTGCTATCTTATGTCATCGTGAAGATGCAGACATTATGAAGCATCTTCCTTGAACAGGAATGTAAACAAACATGGCGTCTGAAGCGGTGGATCTGACCATGAGCTTCCTCTGTGATTGGTCGTCACACTCGGTAAAAAAGGGCAAAACACTCGGATAAATTAGTTTAATAGGATAAGTTTGTGTTTCTGTGGGGACGCCAGTCGATGTCCTCTGAGTCACTACACAGCATAAAAACACCAACTGCTGCCGTCGTGTTCGTTCCCTCCGTCTGTCGGGTCGGGTGAAATCGTGGAGAATAAAAACTTTATTTTCTTTCTGTGCAAAAATCTGACATCCCAACAAGAGTTCAGATCTTCATCTTTAATATTTTAACACCCCAACAGAGCATGTTTGCATCTAAACGACTTAATTTAAAGTATGAGATTTTTTTTTAATCCATGTGAGACTCTGTGACGGGTCGATGAGCTGTCGGTGTTTTCTTCTCTTCAGAGCCTCACACAACAGCAGCAGATGAAAAATCACATTAATCCACATTTTCTTTTGGTGCTTTCTGTCCGTCTCTTTATTCTCCCAACGTTCAAATAAGACAAGTTAGAAAATGACAGAGTGAAAGAATAAAAAACTTTCTTTGCTCTTTGTTTCTTTGTGGTTATTTTCTAAATTTAAACCACACTCAGTTAACGTGATGCTGGATGATTAAAGGGGGTGTTTGTTTACTCTGTGAACTGATGACCACGTTAATTAAAAATGTTTTTTGGAGACAAGTTCAAGGTAATTATAGCCAACATAGCTTGTATTTGCCAATAAAGTTTTATACATTTATTACTGATCTTTGTCTTTTCTTTATCCTAAGGTTTCCTCACAACCCTGTAACTAATGATCAGATGTTTGGAGGTGGGTTTACCTGAAGGGTGTTTGGTGCCTTTTAAACAGCTGTCACTGTGATTTTTGGTGAATTTGTTCAGAAAAACATCATCATGTTTGAGCTCTTGAGCTCTGACTGGTCAGATCTAATCAGGAGTGATGTTATAGCTTATTGATTTTGATTGGACGCGTCAACAAGAAAGCAAATTACCAGCGAGCTTTAAGATTCCTTAAAGCAGCATTAACTTTTTTTTTTTGTCCATTTAATATCCACAGAAACAAGCTATTGACATATTGGCACCTGATAAACAAACAGCAGACACACAGAGCGCCACGATCATCCTGTTTATGTCTCCTGATGAATGTGAGTCCCTCTTTTAGCTCTGTGTTTGGCCTCCACCTCCTGAGGGAAATATCTGTCTCTTTAGCTGCTAAAAGCTTCCACCATGTTCACCAGCTGCTCTCTGACTGAGTCTGTCTGCTGTCTGATGCTCGGCAGGTCATTTACAGCAGATTTATCAGAGCTGCTGAGAGACTGAGGCAGGAAATGTGCTGCAAAACCAAAGTTAGCAGCTAAAAGACGCTAAAAAGGGGAAGTGCATGTCCCGTGATCCATCATCAATATAAACGTATCAATCAGCAGCTGTTTAAATCCAACACAGAGCTGCAGAGTACAAATACTGGTCTGTACTCGTACAGTAATGGCGTGTACTTGTACATCACTGTGTACTTGTACTGCGCCCTCACCTCTGTAGTATCGTCTACACAAACAGATCAGAGCTCAGGGATCTGGACCGACCCGCTCCGGTCTCCCTGCAGCTCGACTCAACGCGGGATCATTTGAGGGAAAAGCATATGTACGTGCATCTGCTTCCTGTGACTCCGGCAGGACCGCGGACGCTCCACGATGGCGTCTCGAGCCGCCGAGGACTGATTTTAAAGCGAGCGGCCATCTGTCTTCCTCTTCTTCGAGTTTTTCTTGGCACCCGAGGGTGCAGCCCGGGTGGCAGCAGGGGGCAGAAGAGCCGGCCTCTCCTCGACACGCCGAGACAAAAGAGTCTCTAAAGAGAAGAAAAATGACAACTGCTCATCCAACCGGCCCCGCTGAGAGCCGACCGAACTCTTCAGAGAGCGAAGAGCCTCACGTGGTCACAGTTCAGCTCCGACTGATACAGAACAGAGAAATATGGTGTTTGGATCCACATGAAAATATGACGGACGAAGATCAGAACTCTTTATTTTAGTTTTTGTTGATAAAATAAAATTTTGAGGAGGAGGCAGAAATCTTAGAAACTATCCGAACAAACAGATCACTGATGAGCTGAGTGACTCGTACAGTAGATTCAGCGTCTGCACTGAGCGAATATATTTGAGGTCACATTTCCAAAAAAGATAGACAATCTAAACTCTGTGCGTCAGGACTGTCAGCTGATTACAGTTACTGTCCAATGACTGCAGGTACTCGTGGTGATGTTGTTGTTGTTTGAGCAGTTGGAGCAACTTAAATTTCAGTTCTCGCCTCCTCAGCTGGTCTATTTGGAGTCCAGCTGGAAGTTCAGATCTGCAGGTTTCCCCTTGAGGTGAGCGAGAAAATGTTTTTCTTTGTTTGCATCAGATTTCTCCTGATCCTGGTCTCAGCTCTCACCTTTCTGCCCCCCCCTCGCCCTCCGTCCTCTGACACCACAGTGAGGGTGGGTGGAGGTGGGGAACGGGATTGAAAGATTTGGCAGAGTTTAGCCTTTGAGAGTCCAGCGGAAGTGGGAGGACAGGTTCATCAAAGCCTCCCTCCCTCCCCTGTTCCTCCCTCCTTCCCCTGTTTCTCCCTCCTTCAACAGGAGACGCCATAATGAGGCTGAAAGAGGTGGGAGGAGCTCTGGAGGGCCGGCAACTGTCGGCCCGCGTCCCACCGCCGAGCAGACGTGACATGAAACTCTCATCGGGGCTTTTCTGTGCAGGTTTGCTGCATTCAGGCGAGAGGAGGCGGCAGTTGGCGAGTCCTGGAACGAATCCACGCACGACTCCAAATCGGCGAGGAATCTGATTTCCACCTCGTGTTAATGACGTTTGTTGTTTCTCCTCTCGCAGCTCGCCTTTGATAACCTCCCTAATGACCCGCGTGAACGCAGCCGCCAGGAATGTTCGCTCACCTTTGCAGAGGAAGTGATCAACAAAGCCTTTTCTGCTAATTGAGGAGAAAATAATACGGTGCGCGCCCCCGGCCGCGGCCCAACAAATGAGAGAGGTGTTTAGAGAATAAGAGGTGGACGGGGCCGGCAGTGGGGCCTCATTGTGTCGGCGCAACACGAAAGGGATCAGCCACCGGGAGGGGGGGGCAGGGGGGCTTTCTGAACAAATCCAAAAGGAACAGAGTGGGATTATCAGGTTCCCAGCGGCATGGGGCTTTTCCTCCCATAACGTCATTAGACGGCATTAAAGAGTTCGGCCTTTCTCTCCCCTCATAGGAGTGAAAACCTCGAGCTGTCCTGCAGGAGATTAGTCCACCACAAGGTCTAATTGACAAACTGGGACCGCCGATTGTCAATGAAGTGATGTTATCCCCGCCGTTGCTTTGAGCGGCAGAACAAGAGAGGCACAAAAAGGATTAGTAACGCTGATAGCTGCGAGGGAAAAAGCCCAGAGAGTTTAACTTCCTCCTCAGAAGTTTCATTTATTTTAAATGAACATTTTCAGGAGCTGCATCGAGACTGCAGCAGCTTCTGTTGAGCCAATATTCAAACTTTCACCGATCATTAAATGGACAAAACATTTACTGATCATTGAGTTTAATTCAGTTTTTTTCACCTTCTGGTCTGAGTCATGTTATTAAATCTTCACATCTGTCAGACTGACAGCCGGTTTGACAGAAACATAAAGCTGCAGGAGTTAAATCCTTTAATGAACACAAGAAGGAAACTTCTTAATGAACATATCAGCAAAATGTTTATTGACAACAGGAGCATAAAATACAAAATCCATTAGTAGCCTGATTCATGTTCAGGCGTTCGAAGCACTTTAATGTCTTGGTTAAATATTAAAACTGACTATAGGACAACTTAATTAACATTTAACTGACACCGCAGTCTGTCTGAACTTTAAAGAAGCAGTTGCCTTTTTTTTGTTGACAGATCCAGGCTACCTGTTTCCCTCTGTTTCCAGTCTTTATGCTAAGCTAAGCTAACCAGCTGCTGTAACTTCAACATACAGAGTCAATCTGAACATCCGACTCTCTCAGAGAAAGAGAATAAATACATTTCAACCACCAACTATTTCTTTAACCGAAGTGGCTTTGTTGCCTTAACCTGATAAAAAAAATGTCGGCTGTGGAGATTAAGGCAAGAAATACATTTTCCTGAAAGATTTATCAGAAAAATATAAATGTGAATTGGAGGTTTAAGTTTCTTTAGTGTTTTTTCAGTTGGTGTGACTGAATGTGTGACATTTTTCTTTGCCCTCAATTTTCTATTTAAAATGTCCCAGTCGTGACCGTTAAAAAAAGATGTTTTCATGTCATGTTATGCTTCACTTGTGAAGCATTCATGTGTTTTTTCTGTTTTCGTCTTCTTTTAATCGTCTCACAACCCTTCAAACTGATCTTCTGACCCCTCGGGGGGGTCCTGACCTCAGGTTGGAGGCCACCTCGCTGCCTGAAAATACGAAACACTCTGCTGCTCTGTTTTCATTCACTCATGAAGCTTCTTCTTTGATGCCTCTTTCTGAATCACTACTTAACTGCAGTCAATGAAACTTCTGACTTCCTGTTGTTGTTTCACATTAAAAGGGTGTTTTGAGCCACTGAGAGGCTTTTAATTTGAAACATCTGTGCAGGAAGTGTTTGAATGCTTTGTTTTTGGTGTTTTTTTGGAGGTTATTTCAAACAACTTTCATTGATTTTCCACCGTTGAACCCTCTCTTTTCCTGTTTCATATTAATAAAGATGCATTAAATCTAAACTGATGTGAATAATTGATCCCGCCTCCTGCTGTTGTGTCCTTCACGACGCACGGTGAGATTTTATTTGCAATCAGGACGCCGCCGAGGCCTCAACGATACTCGAGAGCGACCGCCTGATTCGTTCCCGCGTCTACTCCTCAGCTCATTTCAACCCTCTGCAGAGAAAGCCAGCGAGCTTAATGTCCCACTTGAGCTCCCAGAGTCGTAGTCTGTAATTAAAGGGTGATTAAGAGGCTGGAGCTTGATGAATGGGAGCCTAAATAGTATAAATACCCCATGCTGCTCTGCTGTTGGACACAGCGTGGAGGACTTAATTGATTCAGGCTAATCAGTGGTCAGAATTTAAACAGTCACAGTTGTCGAGGAGAGAGAGAGAGAGAGAGAGGAGGTGGAGGGGTGAGGAAATGAGGGAGGAGGAGGAGAACAGAAGGTTGAAGCGAAAGAAAAAGGAGGAGGAGGGAAGATGTGTGTTATTGTGGAGGGAAGAAGCAACCCAGCAGAAGGCGTCTTGTATTATCCTGCATAAATTAAAGAAACATACACACACACTTTACAAACACACTGGCGGATATTAAAGGGACAGTTTGTCGGACAATTATGTGATATGGAGGCTCATTAGTGAAGAACGTGACGGCCAGAGACACGTCTGACTTCGTCCTCCAGATGACTCAAAGTGACAGTTTAAGGAAAAATGTGGTTTGTACTTTTGATCAACACAAAAAAATCGAAGGCCTAAGTTTGTTTTCAAAGAGGTGAGATGTGAGATATCGAGGAGGTAAATCAGAGTAAGAAAGAACATTTACTGCCTGTGAACATCCTGAACTTTGAACCACGCAGATACTTTCTATTTAGAGTTTAGATTTAGGATGTAAAGTACTCAGAGCTTTTACTAAAATAAAAGAAATATTCTTTCTATTAGTAAGAAGGAAAAGTTCTGAATTCATAATTTTACTTCAGTAAAAATACTAAAGTATTAGCATCAAACTACATTTATACACTCATACGTGCAATAAGCAGCATTTATGTTTATATTTATATTTATCTTAATTTATTGGATATATTCTGTTTATTGTATTTTTATTTCTAAACTGTATTTTCTGTATCAGAGCAACTGGAACATCACCTTTCCCCCCGAGATAAATAAAGTCTGATTCTGATTCTTAAAAGTAAAAGTACTCATTATAGAGCATGGTCCATCTCAGAGAAATATAGATTATTCATTACGATTATTGATCATTAATGTGTTCATCACTTTAATAAAGCAGCTGTTGAATGTGGCTTAATATTCTGCTGGGTAGATTATAAATTTACAGTATTTATTGAAGTAGTTGTATTTGACTAAAACATTTCTCACCTTTTATATTTTTAACTGCAGAGGGAAATATTGTGCTTTATTATTGTGCCACTACACATTAAAGTATGTAATGATCATATAAAACATATTTCTTTTAATTAAACTGCTGAAGTTCAAGCACAGAAGGTCAAAGTTAAAAAAGTGCCAGAAAAAATGTTGATTTCTATTTTTTTCTATGTAAGAAATACACATCACACATCAATCAATGTGACTATATGTGACTCTCTGAGTTTGGTGTTTTCAGACAATAACGAGTGGAGGATTTTTCCACCAGAAGATTCATAAAGTTTGGATGTCAGACGGACTTTGAAAAATAATTTCTCAAACGATGTCTGCATCTACGTCGTATCTAAAAACTTCTGGTATGTTTTTAGAAAATATGTGTGTGTGTGTAGACGATATATTTAATTTTAACTCACACACTCGTTGATTTAATCAATTTAAACCTCTTATGTGGATAAAAAAAGAGAAAAATCGAACTAATTTGGTCCTTTAAACTCAGATTCAGTCACGATGAAAGACACCAAACTCCTTCCTGCTTCGTGACCTTTGACCTCGTCATCTTTGCTGCGGTGTGTCATCAGTCTGAATCATAAAACGCTTCCAGCAGCATATGTCATGTTAAACAGGAGCCGTCCTGCAAATAACTTCATCAGACAACAACGTCGCTGTGAAAACTCGAAAACAATGTTTGCCTTTGTCGGGCCGCGTTTGGCACGACTGCGCGGTGAAATATGTTGCGGCAACATGTTCGGCCTCGGAGTGGAAGTGAAGTCGACGCCTCCGGTTCTCACAGTGAGAGTAAACTGCAAATGAATCACAAGTGATACACACACATAAAAAAAAAAAAACTGTACAACTCACAAGTACAGTGTCTCAGAAGAAGCAGTGAAACACACACGCCTATAACACGCTAACATACATGTATACATGCTGTGACACTCGTAGTCATATTTAGGTCCAATTACAATCAACAAATTGTTTTTTTGTGCCTGCTGCAGCCGCACAGATCCTCTCCGAACACGTGAGCGCTCACTCTGTTCACACTTGACAGACGCTCACACACATTTAACAGTTTTTCAATCACAAATAAATCTCAAAATGATTTCTGGAGTTTGTGTTTATTTTTATTTCTGTGAAGCGTTAATTCTACGTTGTGAAGTGAACATTCATCTCTAAAAATCCAGAGTGTGTGAGCAGTGATGAGAGTAACTAAGTACATTTACTCAAATACTGTACTTCAGTACAAATTAAAGGGTCCTTGCACTTCATTTGGGTCTTTTCTTTTCATGCCGCTTTCTACTTTGACTCCACTACAGTTATGTGACAGCCTTATTTACTGTACAGCCTTATTTGCAGTGTGATATTTTATTGAAGTACAAACTTTGCAGTGAATAAATCATCTTAATCTACAGCCATGTCAGTTATTTATATTCATATCACGTGCAATTTATTAATCTACAGCAATCCCTGTGTCTATGTGTATAAATGGAGGATGTTTTTATGGTATTTATATTTTCATATATATTTTGGTGTCTTTTTCAGCAGCGAGTATCTGAAACGTGTCTGTAAAAGTTCACGTTGGAGACGATTAGTGGAGAGCAGCTCTTTGTCAGCCGCCGCTTTGTTGACTCAGTCAGTGAGAGGTGCACTGATCTGAGGTCAGCCTGTGGTTTGAGCTGTTTTCCTGCTGAAACAGAGCTGAAGTGGGTGTTAACAGCTTCAATAAACAGCCTCGCAGTCAGAGCGGAGACACGTCAGAGTCCACCAAGGGGATTTCTCCTTCTTCTTCTTCTTCTCTCTTTATTCTTTATTTCCTATGAATCTGTTGTTTAGTTCAGAGTAAACATGTCAGCTTAGCTTCTGTCATTCATAAAAATAAACTGATGTATTTTTAAATGAGGCTGTAACACTCATCACATCTGAGCAACAGAGCGAAACTTAAACAAGATTCATTAATGTTTAAAGGTTAAAAAGATTAATTTTAAGTGGCTAAACATTCATATATCCAATTATTTCTATTAAAAGCAGCTCACTGATGAAACTGTTCACTGTTAATGTGACTTACTAAATAAAGTTACTGGATTTCTGAGAGGCAGATTAAGAATCTGAGCAGCGGTGTGGAGAGATCCTGACTCCTCGTCCAAAAACACAGAATCCTACGTTTCCCATAATGCACCCTGTCATTGATTAAAGCATCAGCAGAGGGAGGAAAAAGGAAATAACTCGAAGAGAAACGATGTCACAACTTTTCAGTTTCACCGCGTGATGAAAACTTGGAAAATAAATTCAGCTGCATGTCGGTTGGTGTAAAGGCGAGTATCACATGACTTAATTATTACTTTGTGTGTGCGTGTGTGTGTGTCTTAAAGCAGCTGCTGTCTGTCGGTCCCTGATGACATCACTGTGGTTCGGTTAATGATCGAAGCCAAGCGGCAGGTACAGATGGCCGAGAGGAGACAGTTACCAGCAACACACACACACACACACACACACACACACACACACACACACAAGAAATGCATGAAATTACATCCACAGGAGGGGAACCAACACAAATGGACATACACTGTACATGTCTGAACATGCAGACATTATGTATGGTACACACAGAGCCACACACACAGAAACACTGAAACACACACACATCTGTGTGTCCCAGTAGGAGTGTATTAGGTGTGTTTAAGGCATGCTGGGAGCTAGTTAACTGTCAGCTCGGGGGAATCAGCTGCGGTCGTCATTAGTGCATCTAAAGTCTCTTCTTAAATCCTCTCTGATAAACTGAGGAAGCAACAAAGAAACAGACAAACACACAAACAGACAAACAAACAAACAAACAGACAAACAAACAAACAAACAAAATGATGCAGCTGCTGTTTGATGGGGGTGACTTACAGATCAAAACCTGTGAGCTTCTGTTAGATGTTTTAAGTCCAAATGTCATAAAATAGTTAGAAACGGTCGATGCAGTCCTCACAAAATCCTGAACACAGTTACAAATATAAGTGTGATAAACCATTTGGCCTGATAGAAATGTTCCTTTGATGACGGTGACTTTAAACTAGTGGGGTGTGTGTGTTTGTGTTGTCGGGGGGGGGGGGGAAAGGGGGCGTCTCCTAATTAACGTGACATGAAGCTGCATTAACTAATAAAAATAAAACAGGTGAATTCTCAGCGTCTTTGCAGCTTTTCAGCCTCTTTTCGCTGCGTTCTGTTTTTATCACACATGCTAACAGACAGGTACTCACCTGAGGAGGTGGTGGAGACCAAAACAGAGCTCAAACAGAGACGATACTGAACACGAAGGCTGCAGTGAGACGATGTAGACACGACTCCCTCTCCATAATGTTGGATGTTTTTCTTTACAGCTCCGCCCACACAGTCAAAATATCAATTAATGTTGTTTATCTTAAAAATGAGCGGGAGTGAGCGCTTGTACTTCCAAACACGACTTCATGTCAGCCATTTTGTAAACTTTAGACGTGCACACATTCACAGCGTGTTTTATATATGCAGACAAATCAGCACACACTTCAGCTTGGCAGTCGGTTTGCGCCACACCTGGCAGCAGTGTGTGTGTGTGTGTGTGTGTGCGTGCATGTGTGTGTTAATTGTGACCTGTGGGCTCTGTGTGAAGTCTTAGCATAATTATCTGTGTAATTGTCGTGTATTTTGTAAAGTGCCAGATCATTTAACTCAGGATTAGCTCTTCTCACCTCCAACGGCCGAGGGCGGTGCTCCCACCACACACACACACACACACACACACACACACACACACACCTCCTGTCTGTCCCTGGCGACACCCGACGGTGCTGCTGCTGCAATATTCATAAGAAGGTAAAGGGGTTAAACCTCTGTCTCACACACACACACTTTCTCACTTTCTTTCCTGCTCTGTCGTTCTTTTTGTTCTCTCTCTGACACGTCTTGAGTTGAGGAGGGTATCAAGTCGCTCGCCCATCTGTGATGCAGACTGCATGAAACTGGCTGACACACAAACACACACACACACACACACACACACTGATTTACATAAATATATATCTTTACCTAGGAGTGTGTAGCTTCACACACATCAGCAGATGTACGTATGAGCTCTCACTCTTAAATGTTTTGCTCATTAAATATCTCGGCAGGATTTTCTAAAAGGTTTCAGTGTTTTTAGTTGATTTTTAAATCCTGAAATCTCGCTGTCAGCCTCAGTAACAGAGATTCATCAGGTCACACTGCACATACTAATACACACTGTATGTATGTAAAAGTACAGACACAGTCTATGTGTTTATGGCTGAGCAAACGTTCACACAAATACCTGAAATGATGGAGATTATAGAAACGCACCGAACAAAGATGCTGATTCTGGATCAGCAGCAGTGTCATGTTTGTTAGAGATCACTGTAAATCGAGACTTTTATTTTGAAGCATGCATGTTCTTCTTACTTTTCCCTGTCGTTCTAAAGTTTCTATACTACTGTACAGCATATGTATGTATATCTATGTTTATTAATAATCTTCTGATCGCTTTATTCTTCTTTTGGTTCTGCTGGATTAGGGAGATTTCTCTATGTTTGGAAATGTTAAATGTTTTTACTCTTCAAATGACATTAAAATATTTTAAACAAGTGTAAGAGTGAAAGTATTGTCTCGTATGTGGGAGCTACATTTTCATTTATAAGTTGGACCTCGTCTTTTTTATGCAGTTTCATTATATAAAAGAGAGGATGCAGTAAAAATGCACATTTTAATAAATGATAACAGGAAACATCCAGCTTCCTTTTTGTTACTCTCTTGATCAGATTTAATCACATTTCTTATAACTACTGTTGCACAGAAAACTAAACTCCTAATTTTTATCATCTTTTTGTGGTGTTTTTATCACATTTTTATTACTTTTCTTTGTGTATTTATTATTAATTTAGTCTTGTGTTTGATCTGTTTCTGTTGCTACATTGCTTTATGAATGTATCCTTTTTAAAGATGCTATATAAAAAAAGGTATTATTATTTATCTCTTTTGTCTTTTTCTTACCACTTTTTTGCGGCTGTGACATGAAAATGAGGGATTGCTAACATTTGATTTGATCTGATAATGTAGCTTTTTGTCCAGGACTTTGACTAAGCAGCTGTTAAAAACATGAATTACACACTGATACAAACCTCAGTTGTTTTGTGTTTTCGGCTTCATTCAGAGCAATTTGACATTAAGTCAGTGAGTCTTTTGTTGTTGAAAGAAAATAAAAATACAGCACCCCGACTTTCCCAGAAAATATAATAATTTCACTGGAAGAAATTGGGGGTTAGCTTAGCATGCAATTAAAATTCTTCACCCCACTGATGGACGGGCTCATAAAGGAAAGTCACACCCTGCTTCATTGTGATCCACTTTCACACAGACTGCTGGGACGAGTCCAGGACAAACGAGGTGTGTGCTGTCAGTGTTTACATACCACACAGATACATGATTGGCATTTGGCATGCAGCGTCCTCTGCTAAAAGGATTACACACACACACACACACACACACACACACACACACACACACAGCTGTAACGTTAAGTGGCAGAGAGGGTATGTTAAATGACTGACAAACCTGCAGATTCATGCATGTTATGTTTCTTCAGCTCTGTATTTCTGCATTTTGATGTTTTAAAGCAAAAGAAATCAGATAGAGAAACTTACTCATAAACTAAAGACACATTAATGAGCCTGATGGTGGCGTTACACAAAAAAGGTCATCCTGAGGGAAACATGAACGTCTGAACTTTATTTTACCCCCCAAAAAGTCCCTGCTCAGGGGGGTCGTACTTTTCAAAAGTCCAGGAACTTTGGCTGAACATTTCTGATTGGTGGAGTATTCCCAGCATTTTATTTTGAAAAGCCTTGCATCCTCAAACAAACTGTATTTACGGTTTGTTTCTGTCGCCAGACGTGGACACGGAGCAGAAGAAGGTCTACGACAGACGGAGTGACCAAGTCCAGGCCTAACTGAGTATTTATGCTGAGGAGGAAATCCAGTGCAGCAGAAATGACGTCTCAAACGTCAGCGAACTAATCTGCCTGATCTTCACGGGTCTTTAGACCACGGTGGAGAGGCAGACAACAACGGGCCTGCAGGAAGCTTTTTACTTCATGAAGAAGATTCACGGGAATAAAAGTTCAGGTACTTTGGGTGGAAACAAGGCTCTCATTCATTCACTGACAGAAAACATTCAACTTTCGCTGCAGCACTTTTCTGTTGCAGGTTTTATGGCAAAATAGTGCACAGCTGACAGGTAAATTTAATCTTCACTGATATCTTGCAGAAGGATTCACTCATATCCTGTAGAAAATTTTACTGTCTTTACTGTCACATGCATGCTTTCTTTTACAGTCTTGCAGTAGTGAAGCTAAAGACGATTTGTGCTGACGGTGGTCTTTTGCAGCATCTTCATGCAGCGTCCTCTGCTGAAAGGATTAGTCAAAGTTGAAACAGTTTGATCCTTTTGGAAACATGATTTGGAAATTTAAAGGCAGTAAAACAATGAGTGACATGTGCCAAGTGTCACATTGTGCCAAAAGGACCGGTCACACCAGTATTTGTAAAAGAACAACTTCCAACACAAATCTGTTCATTTCATTTGAATCAGTCGGTTGATTTGCCTTTCACACATCACTGCACAAAACTTCACCATCAACTCTTAGATAGATAAATCGAAGATAAATCAGGTGTAATACCTGTGCAGTCTTGCTTTACAGTTACACAGATCCAATCCATTGTCATTCATGCATTCATCACATCACATTTAGACGGCTGTAACTCTCTCTGAATAAACAGATAAAGCCTTGCTGGATGGCATTAAGATGTGTCCTTTGACTCCCATATTAAGCATATTTCAAGGTCTGCACAACATCCAACCACCTGCGCAACATCGCAAAAAGTCGGCACTTTCTGCCCCAAAGCGATGCTGAACTTCCAGGCTGGATTACTGTAATTCACTTTTATCAGGCTGCCCAAACAAGTCGTTAAAGACTCTACAGCTGGTCCAGAATGCCGCTGCTCGGGTGCTGACTAGAACCAGGAAAAGAGACCATATTACTCCAGTACTGGCTTCTCTGCATTGGCTCCCTGTAAAATTTAGAGTGGATTTTAAAATCCTTCTCCTCACATATAAGGCTCTGCATGGTCTGGCACCATCATATCTTAATGAATTGATAACTCCTTATCATCCGACTAGAGTGCTGCGCTCCCAAAACGCAGGCTTACTTGTAGTTCCCAGGGTTTCCAGAAGTAGTCTAGGGGCAGAGCCTTCAGCTATCAGGCCCCTGTTCTCTGGAACCAGCTCCCAGTCTGGGTCCGAGAGGCAGACACAGTGTCAGTGTTTAAGAATAGACTTAAAACCTTCCTTTTTGATAAAGCTTATAGTTAGGGTGGGCACAGGCTCGCCCTTAGTTATGCTGCTATAGGTTTAGACTGCCGGGGGGCTCCCATGATGCATCGGGCACACCTCTCCCTCTTCCTCTGCTTCCTTTACTCATATTATGGTAGTAGTGCAAACTGGAGTCACTTCTTATAAACTGGTTAAAGTGAAGCTAAACTGGTTAAAGTAGTTAAATTGGCTAAAGTGTCAAAACGGTTAATGTGAATACTCTTGATGTCCTGTAAAGTGCATGTTACTGCCGGAGCCCCGGTCCTCTTTGTTCTCTCCAGTCTTGCAGGTTCCTCACTGATTCTGGTTGTGGTCCATCTGTCTGAGGGTTCACTGGCCTGGTGGGGACATGATCTGTGTCTGTGCTGTGGAGAGAAGGTCGAGTGGCCCAGAGCTCCATATGAGGACATCTATGCCCCTTTTTCACTAGTACCTACTCGGCTCGACTCGACTCGACTCAGTTTCGGTCGTTTTCCATCACAACAGAGTACCACCTCAGCGTGGGTGGGGTCGCCATGGCAACGCGGCCGAAACTCCAGCGACGTCATTTGTTATGCGACACAAACACGTAAACGATCTACGGAGCAATGGAGGCCACCAGACAAAGAAATGTCTGCACCTCGTCGTTGCTCTGCATGGGTTGATTTCTGTGCAGCCATCTCTGATCGTGTTCGTTGTTGTTATTGCGTTTTAAAAATGGCGCGGTTGACTCTTACGAACGAGTCGCTCTCCCGACGCATCTAGTGACGTCAGGCCCTGGCCAATCAAGTGGCCTGCCGTCTGCCGACGTCACATTTTCGGCTCTACTCAGCTCGCTTGGAACCGGCCGAGTAGGTACTACGAAAGTACCTGGTACCAGGTACTAACACGCATCGGATGGAAACGGTACAAACCGAGGCGAAGTCGAAAGTCGAGTCGAGCCGAGTAGGTACTAGTGGAAAAGGGCATCTAGAGATGCACCTGGACTCACAGACTCATTTCCATTACCTGTGATACCTTCACACATGGACTAAACCAATGAACTCAGTTTATCTACAGTTTATTACGACCTGTGTTTAACTCCATATAATTTAACAAAATAGTACTCATGACCCCAATTTTAAGTTCGTTACACGACTTACTCTGCAGCTTAGAATAAACGTAAAGATTTGAATGATCAATCTTAAGGCCTGGATGTGTACGTCCACTGAGTACATCGATAAATGTTTAATCCCTCATGAGCCTGAGGTCCTTTGGTGGGTCCCTTTTACAGATTCCTTGATCCAGATTGAAAACCAGGGGAGACCGGGCCTATGAGGGTCCCCATAGAGGAATTCAGGCAAGCCACATCTTTGTCCTGTTAAATCTCTTTTTCAAACTTTGAAGACTGCACTATTACTTCATTAACATCCCGCTGTGTATTCGTAATAACCAACTCTATCGTTTAATGATTTTTCATATCTTATGATGTGGTTTATTCTTAATTTTGCTTTTATTTGGTCAGACTCTGTTTTTGTTTTGCTGTTGTTAAGCACTTTGTAACTATATTTTGAAAGGAGCCATACAAATAAAATGTGTTATTATTATTTGTCTGTTGATTTTCTGGATTACAGTCTATCTAAAGCATTTATCCATCATCTCTAACCTTCCCTCTGTCGTGGCAGGTTTACAGCGACTCTGTGTGTTGAATGCTTCTGTAATTGCTGCGTCTTTTACAAAATTTATTTATGAGATCAAATCGCAGCCTCACGTCTCTTTGACTTTTCAGCATTGTGTCGCGTCCAAGAATGTCACATCCATCATGTCAGCGTCACTCAGGTATGTTGATAGATGGAATCAGTGACTATTTGTGTCAGATAAGTTTTAATGGATGTTTTAAGGGGTAATTTACGGCCACTTGTCACGACCAGTTTACACTTCCAAATGCCAAAGCTTCCCACCCTCCTTCTGCCACAATCAGTGACTCATCGTGCTGCCAAAATACCTGTTATTATCCTCAGCAGGTATGAAGACCTACAACCTCCAGTTTCCCTCCGCTCTCATGTTGGGCAACACGCCGCCGGGATGTACTCGTACAGTCTGTCTATCTCTCTGTCTGTCTGTCTGTAAATTCACCACCAGACTTCTTCTGTCTGCTTAAATATATCATTATTTTCACATTTCCTCCCTGAAGTGGTCTGTGCAGCGCTCTGAAAAACAAGAAAAACAGCTCAGCTGTGAAAATCTGCCACGAGCCAACACGCGGTGCAGTTTAATGTGTTTATTATACGTTTAATGGATGAAGTGAAAATATGTGGACGTGTTAACCAGAGGCAATGTTTCATCAGGAGATACGCAACGAAAATACGTTTTTGATCACTTTTAGGCCTGGTAGAGGATAGATGTGCAAATATAAACATTTCATGATACAATTATCTCAGTCCAAACTTATAAACTTCTGTTGATTCCCACCAAAGTTTTACTGTCCTTGCTGCTGTTGCTGTCACATTTTAATCAGTAACAGATCTCTAAAATTTGAAGCGAGTCAGACACCAAAATACTGCTCAGAGGTAAAAATGATAGTTATAGACCTCACAGCTCCACAGAGTTATTACAGTTCATACAGCAATCATGTTTTAAATGATCTACCTGGAGTTGTTGTGTTTGCTGACCAACTGTTTGTTTTAGGAGCATCGTGTGTTGTTAAAAATATTGTTTAGGTGTCGTCACGTGATCTAAGTAAAATTGTTTTTGGTCAGCTGACTTTAACATGAAATCTAATTCTCTTTCAAAGTGTTTGTTCCCTTCCTTCCCTTCTTTCTGCTGCTGCTTTCATCCTCACTTTCAACATATTTACTGTTTGAAAAAAACTTCAGGAATTCATCATTTTAACAAACGTCCACAAAACTGAGGGAAAACGAGTGGTGTCTTAAAAAAAGGAGTTCATCAGGGAGCTCGCCTCGGTCCTCTGTGGATTCAGGTTAAACACAGAAATATGTTATAAACGACTCTCCTTGTTGACCTTTGACCTCTAACCTCCTCCACGCTGAGATGCATCATCGACAGGTTTACTGTCTGGATCAGTTCAATAAGTGAACAAGTTGAAGAGCCGATCACTCGAAGCTTCCTGAAGCTCTTTGACTTCTCAGACTTCTCAGAGTGTTTGGGGGGGGGGCTGGAGTGTGGGAGGTGGGAAAGAGGAGGGGAGCCTGTTCTTATCTGATGCAGACCACTTTAGGAAGACACCTGTGGTATCCAGGACGATATATTACCACCTAAGTAGCCGTAAAGCGGCCTCAGGTTGAGTGCTGGAGGTGGGCAGAGCTGTCACACAGCTGCAGGCAGGAAGTGAAGACGACAGGCGGGAACGCCTTTTATTTATGGAGCGAGGAGATTTAACGACAAGGAGGAGAATCAGACAGCCACGGTGATCAGGTTCAAACTCAGGAACGATGAGGAGGAGAAAGAAAAGACGACGGGAAGTAAAAACAACCGCCCAGATCGACTTAATTTAATTAAGCTATCACTTCTTCTTCCTGCTCATCAATCACTTTATCTTTAAAAGTGACCTTTTGTTTTGCTTCCTGCTCCGTGCACAGCTGAATTTATCCACAAGTGTTTCTATCAGCCTGAAATAACCTGCAGACAAACCAGAGGTTCAAAACATAGATATTAAATTTATTAAGAAAACTACAATCATGGAGGCTCTGATTACATTCAAACTGTTTCACTTTGTTTGGCCTGATGGTGCGTTCAGGTGCATGAAAGATGTTTTTCCTCAGAGTTTGAAGTTTGGAGTTTTTAGGACCAGATCAAATGCAGAGTTTCAGATGTTGTTCGACGATGAAGCGCTGATATTGATCTCCGGTTTCAGTATTGATCGTTTCACTAGGTGATCTGAGCTCTGTCCTGTCAGCGTTTCTCTTTGATCTGCTGATCTTACCTGCTGGACGAGCTCAGAGGATGTTTATTCCACACCTAAAGTGTTGACAGGTGTCATGGGGGGTACTCAGGTGAGTCTGTGTGTGTGTGTGTGTGTGTGTTGGTGATAGACACTCCCTTTGTCTCCAGGTGTGTGTGTGTGTTGCTGAGGGACACTCCTGGATTTCGTCTCATTTATACAGCTGCGTGTGTGTGTGTGTGTGTTGTCAGTCAGGTGTGTGCGTCCAGGTGAAGGTGTGTGTGTGTGTGTGTGTGTTGTCAGTCAGGTGTGTGAGTCCAGGTGAAGGTGTGTGTGTGTGTGTGTGTGTTGGGGATATGAATCCTCCTCAGTGCCCCTGGGCTCTTCCTGTAGCAGAGTATATTTCCATCTCCCAGGCCTGGGGACTTTACGGGCTTTAACTGAGGCCATAACAGCTCCCCAGTGAAGACAATTAGCTGCTAAACGCCTCCCTGCTCGCCGCTGTTTGTTTACTCTCCCGCCCATCGGCCCGCCATGTCGACGGCGTGTTGGCTTTTTGTCCTCGTAAGGCGTTTAACCGTGTAACAGGTACGACCGGAAAAGAAAAGAAGAGAAACAAAGAAAACACGTTTATTGATGTAATGAGACGACGCTGCAGAGACGCCAATCATCCTCTCAGAGCTGTTTTTACTCCATCATCATCTGAACTGTTTTTTTTCTGATAGGAAAACGCTGTTCCTGTTTTCACAATAAAGGTAATCGCCTTGAAAGAGTAAGAGTCTGAACATTTAAACGTGAGCTGTGATTTTACAAATGAAAAACTTCTCCTCGATGATCTTTTGCAGGTAACTTCTGAACAGATGTTTTCACTGGACCAGGTTCAGGTTTCACAATTGGCCAGTTTACGCAGATTTGACCAAATATGTATTTCCTGTTTGGTAAGTTGAAATTAACACAATAAAAACAAGTCAAAACATAGTTATGTGAAATTAGTGACAGATTAGAAAGTACACAGCATTAAAATAAAATCTCACATTAATTAGGAGGGAAACTCTTTTTTGTGAGTAATATATCTTTTCCTGTTATTGAAATAAATCAAAGACTTTTCATACGATAATTTCCAAAACAATGCATGACAGAAGGTGCAGTCAATACTGTGTATTATACAGTCTTTGTAGACGAACTTAAAAAAAACTGAAGTTAAATGAAGAAGTTTGAAACTGTGATTAAAACAAACAGACAAAGTTTTGAATCAAACACAGTGATCAATTGCTCCATCCATCCATCCATCCACATTTTGTGGCTTTATTACATCAATCATCACCACAAATTCACTCTTCAGAGAAAAAATAAATCCCGAACGTCCAAATTAAAGCAAGGCACATTTTCCCTCAGGGATCATTTAAAGACGGAGATGTTACCTCAGGTCAGCAGGTTGACTCACGAGCTGTTTCCACAGCAAGGATTTAACCAATAAGTGATCAATAAAGGCCTTCAACAGAACTTAAGCAAATACTTCAACCCACACAAGGTTTTAACTTTTAAAAGAAATCACGAGTGAATCAGACGAGGTGGATTCAGTCTGTAGGACGAGAGAGAACAAAAGAAAGAAAGAAAGCTCCTCTCAGATCATTTCACTGCTTCTCATTTGGGACTTTGACTTCACCGAACACTCGTGGACTCGCGGACGTCTGCGGACTTGTCTGTGATGATACCAGCTACATATTGAAATGTTCATTTTTAGCAACGGGACGTGAAAACTATTTGCACGGAGAAACCGGGTGACGGCCGAGGTCGTGCCGAGACACATCGTCCATCAGTGTCCTCGTAAACACCCGCTGAGCCTCCCGCACCGCCGCCATACGTTTCACATGAATATGAGGTGTTATTTTATAATCAAGCCAGAGTTTTTTATTCAAGTCGGTCCCGAGGAGGAGATGAAACCTGTCTGTCTCTGCAGAACTTTACACAACCACCGAAAAACTTTACTGCAAGAAAAGTACGACAGCGGCTAAAAAAAACTCAACGCCTGCATGGAGAAAGAAAGAACAAAGAAATTAAGAAGAAAGAAATGTCAGCAGTAAAAGTTAAAAGTCCTCACTGAGAAAAAGAATAAAAATAAAAGGTTTCTACAGTTTTTTAAGATTGCAGATGACTAGAAAGAGAAGGGAGGAAGAAAAATGAAATAAAGAAAGAGGCAGAGAAAGAAAAGGAGAAAGACGCCCACACAGAAGGGAAAACAAATATTAAGAAGGAAATAAAGGGGAGTAAAAGGTTGGAGGGAATAAAAAAATGAAAGAGAGGAAAAGTATCGTTATAAAAGTCGAACTGTGCTGCTGTGATTTTTCAGGAAAGTCCCCACAGACACAGACTGTATAAATACTGTAAAATACTGTAAAAGCTGCAGACTTCCATCAGAGGAGGCTCAAACACCGTCGAGTTGACTCATTCAGACTGAACAGACTTTATTTAAATGAAAATCTGAGAAGATTAAAACTTCAAAGTTCACCACACTCGAACCTGATTTTATTGAATTGATTGATTTTACTGTAAAATCCAGATGTTTTAATGCTGCTGTGGTTTGAGCTATAAAGAATGAATAAAGAGGAATTTGAATGAATCATTTTTATCTCTGCCGTCAGTTTTGAGAAGTTTTACATGAGTCATTTATTACGACTGACTGGCTGTTAAAATGTCGAAACGTGGTCGAACAACATTCCCGCTGCAGGAAATGCTCATGAAGACATCACAGCCGTCTGTCAGCTGCTTTCATCTCCGTCCACCGCGCTTCCTGTCATCTTGTCCCGACGCTCACTGATGAAGCTCGACCGACGTCTGTGACTCTTCACTGTAAAGACGTGACGACGGAAAGGAAACCTCTCTGAAGGAGTGACTGTGAGAGCGGTGAAGAAATGTCAGTGGATCATTAACTTTAACTTGAGTCAAAGCAGAAATATCACAGTGTAGAAAAAAACTAAACTAAAAGCACTTTTTATGCAGAGAGGCCCATTTCAGAATAATTATTGATGCATTCATCTTTTTAATGTTGCAGCTGATTTCTCAACATTTCTTTTTTAACACTTGTTGTGCATGAATGAAATGAAATGTTTCTTTCATTATTGAGTGTTTCAGCTCTGTCAACACTTGTATTGATTAAATATAATCGACCGAATCTAATTAAAACGTTTCACATTCGAGACGTCCTGACGGTGACCGGTGAGTGAAAACTTTTACACTATCAGACGGCAGCTCGACAGATTTGTGAGCGAACTCGAGTCTCCTCTTGGTCTGTAATTGAGGGAAATTCTTGTAAATCAAAGAATAAATTTAAGCGGGGACTCCCTCAAATCCCCTGGAGGACCCCCGGGGAGTCTCCAGGCCTCAGATTGAGAACCAGTGCCGCGCTCCCCCAAACTGTCAGTCAGGGTCTGGGAGCGCCGGGGGCCTACAGTCATCTCCTAAACGGTAATTTATGTGTTGTTGTGGAGGACAAATTGCTGCAGGAGGTGCACCATTAGCTAAACTGCATTTCACAGCGACGTGTTTTCACCTGCAGCACAGCTATGCCAAAAATGTCATAACTCAGCGCCGAGCCGGCGGCGGCCTCAGACAGGCTTTATAGGAGAGAGAGAGAGAGAGAGAGGGAGAGGGAGGTTTAATGACACACCACACTGTCAGAGATTAAATATATACTGCACTGCTTCTCACACACACATAAACATGCTTTAATGTGAGTGAATCGATTGAGCACACACACACACACTAACACACACACACACACCGTCAGGTCAGCAGCGTCTCACGGGAAGTGATCGGATCTGTGCAGCTAAAAGTTTCCCTCCACCTGCTTTCACTCTTCTTTTATGGTTTTATATAGTTAACAAAGGTGTTTCCTGCTGTGTGAGACTGAATAATTGCTCATGAAGTCACTTAGAGGACTTTTCTCGTTGACTCAAACGCACACGAGAAGATCTTCATTTTCAAGTGAGCAGATTTTTAGTGTGAAATCTTCTTTTTGATAATTTACATTCTGATTCTTTAAATGAATAAAATCTGTTGGCGACCACATAAAGTTTATTTCTGTTTCAGGTAAATTTTCATTTTACAGGTCTCTTTTCCTGATAATTTCTCTGTGAAGGAAATTTGAGATTATTGAACTGGATGACATATAATTATTAAACTGAGTAACTGAACTAAACCGATTAGTCGACTATACTATATCATATTTCATATCCATACTATTATAGCGTATTATGTTAACATGTCATACTGTTTTATTATTTTGTATTCTACATTAAAATAAAAAAAAGAGATAAGATAAAACTTTATTAATCCCACATTGGGGAAATTCACTTCAGCTCAATACAAAAACAAATATGAAAAGAAGTACAAAAAATAGATATAAAATATAAAAAATATAAAATATAGAAGGTAAAAATGACTTAAATATGATATAAACGTAGTACAGTAGAGTATAAACTTCCTTCATATATACAGATTGCACTAAATGTCATTATTTCTATATTTGCTATATTAATACAAATAAATATCATGTGATGTAAATTTGTGAATTTTCAATTTTTGAGTTTTTGTTTGTTTGTTTTAATAATTGTTTTTTATTGGTTTTATTGTCTTAATTTATTCTAATATTTCTTTTAGTGCAGATTTCTCCACTGAAGGATCAATAAAGGATCAATAAAGGATCATCCTCTCTTATCTTTATCTTATATCACATGTTATATTTCACTGCTCACTGTGTGCGACGCTCTGCTCGTCTTTTCCTTCCTCTTCTGTAGTTTATACTTGTATTTCCGTTATTTATTTATCTTTTTTTAACTGTCACTGTTGATCTTTTCTGTCTTGCTGTTGTGCTGCTGAATTTCAATAAAGGATCGTATCTCCTCTTATTTGAATATATTTATATTTACATGTTCTCAGAGTAGTTTTTCTCATCAGTTTGTTCTGCCCAGGAAATTCTCTGGAAATCAACAAGCACTTTTTGCAGGTTTTTTTCCGGGTCCAACAAACTTGATTGTGTCTTTGCTCACACCATGAAAAAAAAAACAAATTTAATGCACAAGGCTTTCCGGGAAATGACGAATAAATGATGTAATCTGAACAAGTGAGCGTCACTGATCCTTATCTTTTATTTCTGTGTGTCTGATTGTTTTTCTGCAGGAGTGTTTGTGTTCAACAAAGGATCCACAGATATATTCAGTATCTAAACAACAGGCACAGTAAATAAGTAAAGTATATGATAGAGATGCTGCAGACAGTTCAGCTCATAACAAACAGCACGGCGCCCTCCAGTGGTCTGAAACTGAATCACACTGTGTCTGAACCAGCTTTTTATCATAATAAAGAAAACACAGCTGGAAATCAGACGTTTATAAAATATTTTATCCTTTATGTGAGTGAAAGTGGTGTAGAAATACTATATTATAAGTCAAAGTCTTTTTATAAATTTTACTGAGTTAAATGGCTATTATATTATTGATCCATGAACAGGAAGCAGCAGATCATCTTACAACCAGATAAAACTACTTTATATAATGTTGAATAGCTTAATCTACATTAATGTGTCATATTTAGTAAAATGACTCCAAACTAATAAATAACTAAATGTCCCCTCAGAAAACAGTCGAGTCCACTGAGATTTAAAATGAAGTTCAGTGGATGAACAAAGGTTTATTTTATTTACTGTAACTGTAAAAAAATGGCTTTAAAGTGAGTGTAAGGGATGAATTTATTATATATATATATATATTTGAAACAAAATGTTCCTTTAATGCTGTGACAGATTTTTAATCTGATGTTTACAGTGACTTCATCAAACCTAATGTTCTTTTTATGTTATATATTACTGCCGTCCTTCCTATATGTGCCATATAACCAGAGAGAGTGTGTGTGTGTGTGTGTGTGTCTGTGTGTTTTGTGTGTGTGTGTGTGTGTGTGTGTGTGTGTGTGTCTGTCAGGTTTGCTTCAGAAGCTTCCAGCAGCAGCAGTGAAGCAGCCAATCAGAGTGTGACAGACGAGTGAGAGTCCGACCATCTGTAGGTGGACTGATGCCGACACAGAAACACACACACACAACACACACACACCTAAACACAACACATAACACACATACAACACAACTCAAACACCAATACAAAACACACACACGCAAACACACTTCTAACAAATACACACAACAAAATACACACACACACACACACACACACACACACAGATTGACATGCATGAGATGGAGATTACAGAAAAGTAACTGATTACATTTGTAACTGCAGATTCAGAGGTGTCCTTAAACTTTTGGCCACGTGGTGCCCTGAGTGTGTACTGATTAGTTTGAACACATCGAGTCAGTTATTGATTAGAAATGTATTGAAAATGTTTTGTTTGGTTTACTGCTACTAATATTAGCATTAACAGAGACATAAATATCTATGAGGACTACAACTACAAATACTACTACTACTATTTCTTCTTCACTGTTTTATTTTTGGCACATTACTGCCACCAGCTGTCAGATACAAACATTGCACCACTGAGCTAAACTGCTGTAGAAAACTGAGTTTACTATTAAAAAAAAAAAAAAAAACAGTTTGATTTCAATTCAAGATGATGTATTTTTCATTGTTGTTTAAGTGATTGAAAATACTCACACTCATTTACCACATGGGGCCACACAACTGTAAATACATATATATTTTTATACTACTGTCCATACTGTCTATATGTATGATGTTTACACCGTATTCATGTCATACCTGTTTAATCTGTCTCATCTCTGTCATTAATATACTTTACCTGCAGTGTATATACAGTATTTTTCATAGTTTTAATCTCTTATAATGTATTTATCTCACTGTGTTCTCACATTTTAAATATTACCATTATACAGTACATGTACACATTAAACACTGTACAATATTTACCCCTAAGATGTAATGAAGTAGAAGTATGAAGACACATGAAATAAAAAAAATAATAAATAATATAAGTAAATTTGTACTTCAAGACATTTGTATGCAGTTTTAAGTGTGTTTTTTAATAATCAAACCAGCCAATCAGACTAAAGCTTGAAAAACAGAGATCCTGTCGTCCTTCCTCCGACCTCAGAAAGCAGCAGATGAGACACTTTCTCTCCGTCTGGTCCCTCTGTGTTTTATTAGCCACGTAGTGAATATGATTACACGCTCTCATCCCTCCAATTTATCTTTTATTTTTTGCTAATTGCTGCATAATAGAAGCATAATCCCCCACATTCATTAACAAAGGCTGAAAATGAAGTGTTGGCACCACATCTGCTCCCGAGCCCTCAGCGTCTGTAAATATGTGTGAACGGCGCCGCCCGCTTCTCTTAGTTATTACTATACTATTTCCATTATCTTATATTACTGCTGAGAAAAAGCATCATAATCACAGAGCGGGGAATTAAAAAAAATAGCACGCGGCTGCAGCTCAGGAGTCTATTTGTGGCAGCAGAGAGGTGTTTTTTTTTCTGTCGCAGTCACCTCCAAGAAAAGGTGAAAATTGCACCCTGGAGGGAACAGCTTCGTTGGGGGGGTGGGGGGGTGTAGATTCACCCCATCTTTTCTTTGTCTCCGTCTTTGGCTCGTCCCCAAAAATCCACAACTGTACCGACAGAGCTGGTCTGAGTCTGCAGGAGATGACAGGGACAGGCTGTGATGGCAGCGGGGGCCTCCGGGGGCCTCCAGGGACCTTTGGGGGCCTCCAAGGAAACACAAGCTGCTGATATGTGGATAATCTACCTCTCCAACATGTGCTCAAACTGCACACGGAGGAAGAACTGCCAATAAACAGGAAGAAGGAAAAGCAAACTGTGACTTTGAGGGCAAAAAAAGGAGCAAATGTGTGAAGATCTTCTGATTTTTGACGTCTGAGGATGGAAACGCCGGGCTGACTCCTTCAGAGCAAAAAACCTGAATAACTACGGGTCAGATTTTGTTGAGTCTGTATTTTCACCTGAGTGAAGGACTATTTATTTTATTTTCAATTTTAGGAGTTTAGAGATTTAAGATTCAAGATTTTTAATGTCACATACACGACAATCACACAGAGCAATGAACATGTTGAGTCACAGGCTCACTAAAAAAAACAGGTAAAAATAAAAGAGGAAATAAATAGAATATAAATAATACACTAATAATACACTAGAGTTATAAAATAAAAATACAGAACTAAGTTATATAAAATACAAAATCCAATAAAATATATCCAAGTAGATAATATACAGTTATAGTTTATAGAGATCTGTTTCATCACTGCAGAAAGAAAAAGTGAAAATAAGTTTGTCCTGCAGTTTATATGAAGATCATGTCAAAATAAAAAGTTTACTTCTGATGATTTCAGAGTTTCATCTCCAGCGAACGTTCAAAGCTTCATGAATCACAGACAAACTAGAGATTTGTGATGAAGCAGATTTAATATTATTTTCTGCAGAAAGCTCAGCACACTGCAGACTGTGGTCAGAAAGAGGCAGAAGAAAAGAATTGAGATGTGAGGAGCGATTTCAGCAGCAGGTTCAGGTCCTTATCAGACCCACACAGGCTCATTAAGAGGAGCAGGCTGACGGCTGACCGGCTGTTTGAAACTTGCTAACGGCCCCGCTCAGCTCCGAGCCTTCGCTCCAGCAGCTGCACACCTTCAGTCTGCTAAAAGTCACACCGGCGACAACCGAAGCACGCAAATGAGGAGAGAGAACAGGAAGTGACAGGTATGAACAGGGGGGATGTGGGGTACTGTATGGACACACACACACACACACACACACACACACACACACACACACACACAGATTGAAGAATAAAAACAAACTCAGTGTATTTTCTGTGGATTTATATAAATACTGAATATTGTACAAACACATGGTACCGTTGTCTCTGAGGAATAAAATCAGTGTGACACCGTGGCCTGTAAATGCAGACTGACTGTCTTTTAAAAAAAACAAAAAACAAAAAAACATTATGATCTTATAAGACTCCAGAGCGCCGCCTGGAGGCCGATCAGCACATAACACCAGCAGAGAACGAGACGTCAGCAGCTCTCAGAATATTTCATATAAAAGTAAAAAGCTGGACTGTAACTGAACTTTTATCCAGGATTTATAAAGAGGAAAATTTATATCGATGGATTCAAAGATCTGAGATCTGATTCAAGGACTTGTCATCTTTTGTTCAATTTAAGGAGCTAAATTTTTTCTTTAAAACCTGTTCAGATTCACTCAGGAAGGCTGACTGTGATGGAAACTGTTCACCCATGAACCATCTGTACTTCCTGGTTTCAAAAACCTTTAAAGGGCTTTTTATTTTAAAGCCATTTTTACATATAAGGTCCAAACGTGGCAGGTCTGAGCCCTGAGTACAGGCTGCAGGCTCACACGGACTCACGAGGTTCTGCAATGACCCTTAAAATATGAGACCTTAAATTATTGTCTTTCATTTTTTTCTGTTTCTGTTTTTGTACCAATCTCACTTAGTGAGGCGAAATGTGTTTCCTAGTTTGTGGTGACTTTTAACTCAACTTAAATAATAATATATAATAAGCAGCTAACGGCTGACATTTTATTTTTTAGATAAACTTTTAAAGACATCACCTTTTAAAGTCTCAAAGAAAAACACCTTAAACTCCAGCCTGCAGCTCCACACAAAGTTTTGGTCTTCAATCTTTAAAACTGGATCCCAGATTTGATTTTATTCTGCAGATTTTGATCAATCAATCAATTAATTGAAATGATTCCTGTAAGAAGGACGCGTGGAGCCGATGTTCAAGATGCCGAGTAAACTGAAAACTTTTGATGAAAAAATAAAAATATTCAGTTATTCTGCAGCTTCATCCTGATCTGATGACCTATGACCTCTAAATGTGATCAGACGACTATGAAGCACTTAATTTATAAAAACTAAAAAACAAATATTTTCAACAAAACTTAAATCAAAAATACATTTTTAAAAATAAATATATTCCTATCTGGTTTTCTGGCATTTCACGGCAAATGAAACTTTAGGACAGCGACATCCATCATCATCGTCGTCATCATCGTCGCCTCACGTCTTTTAAAGTGTCACTTTTATTGGAAATCAAGCTTATAATCTGAGTTCTCTCATTAATGATGCTGACTGACTGACGAAGTGATCAGGGTGGATTAAAGGCTGAGAGGAGAGTTTCTCTTTTCTTTCCTGTAACATCAGAAATAATGTGAAGGATGAGATTATTTCAGACTCTCTCTCTTTCTAAATTTGTTTCACACCATAAACTCTTATCAACAGGGTGCAGGAAGGAACCAAAGAGTCCTGCTAAAGACTGCGAAAGATCAAATATTCTCCACTTATTCTGAGGACGGAAAATTCATGTTTGACGTTGAAAACAGGAAACAGATCGCCTGATCTTCATCAGCAGATGATCAGTTTTTTCTTACAGGACAAAATGTCTTTAAAAACATCTGCTGAGGGAGGTCAGGCGACGCGATCAAACTCTACAAACCATCAATAAATAAATAATAATCAGATATCAGATTCAGCGTCGTGCAGCCTGCAGGACACTTTGATTCCTCCTCAGTGAAAAAGGCACATTAGTTAAAGTTGAAACGTCTCAGTGAAGTTTGATTTTAAACTCTCCAAACCTCCAAAAGTTCCTGCTGCTAACGAATCATCTGACAGTTCAGCTCAGTTCGGCCCGGCTTGGCTCAGTTTGGCTCAGTTTACTCTGTACAGTTCAGAAACTTACTGCATTCACCAAAGAAAACACACCTGCTCGTCTCATAATCACAAAATCCAGATCTCAAAACCGTTTCATGAGATACACTTTTCATAATCATGAAATAAAAGTCTCCATTTCTTATTTGGTGAATCCAAAGTGTCTCTGTAAAAAATAAAAATATAAATTCAAACAACTTCTCCCTTTACAGAAGGAGAGCTCTGACCTCAGCAGGAAAATAAAAACCTCATGATGCATGTTAGGCAGACGTTTAGCAAAATACTTTCTCCAACGTGGATAAAAACATAAAATAAACCTCTGAAGTTTCAGTGTGACGCGTGTTGGTCAGATGCTGCTCGTCCGTTTGCACAATCCCAGAAAAAAAAACTAAGTAGACCAAACCAGCAGGTACCACGAGCAAAGAGGAGTCTTTAAAACAGCTCAGGTTAGTTTCAGGTTCATTTGAGTTCAGCCTGGTTTGGTGTAACAGTCTGTCTCCATCCTCTGAGCCGAGGTCAAAGGTCAAACAGTCGACTGACGGTGAGAAACCTTTTAATCCACCGCCGTGTAAAGCAGCGGTCTGATAGTCGAGAGGTACCTGATGACGCTGAGAGGAGGTTTGTTTGAGCTTCACGGTTGTGTCGTGTTTCTGCTCAGCGTGGAGTCAGTTAATCAGCGATCAATACGTCTGTTTGTACCGTTTGTTCCACGTTTGGTTTCACCGGAGAAGCTGCAGATCAACCGAACGTTTGTTAGCAGTGAGGAGAACCACGCCCAGTGCTTCAGGAGAGGATCTGCACGGCGCTGAGATAAAAACATTAAAACCTCTGGGGGAGGGTGGGGAAGGCGAGCGGGACTCGGCGAGAATCGGCCTGCCGCGCGTCCGTCCCTCTCACGCCAGCAGACACCAGGGCGTCTGGTTCTGGTCACACTCCAGCCGGGTGTTGATGACGGTGCAGGGAGCGCCGCTGATGGTCAGCTCCTGTCGGGACTCCACCCGGTAACGCAGGTTAGTGAGCCCCCCCTCCGGATCCACCTTAAACTGCTCCTACAGGGGCGGGGGGTGGGGGGGGTCATAACACCTTTTTAAATTTTAATAAATAAATGAGGTCAAATGTGACTTTTCTGAGCAGAAACTCAGACCAGGTTTTCACCTGACAAGAACAAGAACGATTTCATTCATTTTTTTAGGAAAAACGGACGAGAAACGTTCATTTACTCCTGTTTGTACTCTTCCACACGTTTCCATTAACCGCTGTTTTATCTCTGTTAGATTTTAGAAAAGATTAAACTCACTGACATAACGCATAAATATTCTGTTTCACATCATTTGTTCTGTTTTTTTAAATGTAAATGATCTGTTTTTTCTCCTCAGGTGGATGTTTCTGATTCGCTCGCTGTTTCGGGTGAACTCGTACCTGTTTCTGAGCGGCGACTCTCTTCTGGTCTCTCTTCCTCCAGGCCGGGTCGTGGATGTGGAGGAAGGTTTTATATCCTGTCGTGATGCCGCTCGGTCTGAAGAGCTGCAGAGGAAACACCGAACAGACGTCAGGACAGATGTCCAACACATTTAACTCAACAAGTAGGAAACATTAAAAGATTTCCTGATAACTGATGAACAAATTTAATAAGGAACAATGGTGTCAAAAGGAAAAACAGTTTCTCTTTTTGTAATGAGTTAAATGCTGCTGTCTCTATCAGATTTCTACCTGTAACTCAGCTTTTCTCAGCCGTCTGTAGAACTCGTCGTCTTCTCGGCCCCAACCCCAGAACCGGTTTGACATCCCGTTACACTGCAGACAAAAAACAGAAGAGTTAAACAGCTCAAGTTCTGCTTCAGAGCCGATAAAGTCTGCAGAGATACTGACTGCAAAACATCTGTCACAATGTTCAGAGAAAAGCTGGAGATTAATGTGACTGAAATCTCTTTGGGTTAAACAGCCTCATCTGGTGGACGATTTAAATCATTACATCACAGGACACATCGAGAGGGTCAGAAAGGACGTTTCCACTGCAGGAAATAAACAACATGTAATCAAGAACTCAAGAAGAAACTCTGAAAACTTCTTCATTCTTCTTCGGTTTCTATTGAACTTTAATAACTGGGACAAAAAGAGACGTACGACACAAAGTCCTTGAAAGTGAAAACTGAACAATAAACCTGTTTCTGGTTCTGATCAGGTGGAGCAACATTTTGTTGAGTTCCTGCAGCAGAAAAAGACTAAATCAGCTGGTTTCGCCTTTTCATTTTTCTTTAAGTGACTTAAATGTATGTCATGCATCAGCTCACTCCAGCTCTTCATGATGAGAAAGATCTTCAAACAGGAAACTACACGTTAGTTCGTCCTGATAAACCTGCAGGTCGGTGAAGTTTAACAGGTCGAACAGCAGTCTGGAATAAACAAATCATCTGTAATCAACAGAAAAGTCACAGCTGATCCCTCACAGCCCCTTTAAATCCGGCTCTGTACCATGTGGTAATGTTTCTTGGTGAGCAGCAGGATTCCTCCCACGTAGGTCTTGTAGTGGTACAGTGGGTGCAGCTCGGGCGAGGCCACGTGAAACGGTCCGTCCGCGGGGAAACTGTAGTCCAGAGCTTCGTTCAGAGGCAGCAGGTCCACGTCGTGCATGGCCAGGTAGTCTGTGTCGTTCCCGCTCTCCAGGTGACCCACGTTGATCAGAGACGCTCGGTTGAATCTGAAACAGGGAGACCAAAAACAAAACGACCCGACTGTGTTTATTTCTGACTTCAGAGGAGAGTCGACTTCTCCTGCTTCACACTAGAAAACTGAAAGTACTTTTAAAATAACAAAAGGGAACAAAACATGAGGACAGTAGTTTGCGTGACACTTTCACAGCCTTTACTCTTAAATGATTGATTGATTGACTGAGATGTAATGAATCTCATGAGCAGGACGAGCAGGACGAGCAGCAGGCTGAACGAACCTGAGATGTGGTGACTGTGAAGGCCACAGCATCTGATTCACATCATTTCATCAAACATCCAGTTACCCCCCCACTGCAGGTCAGGGTTCAGGGTTTAACTTTAATCTGTCACGTCACCGTGTGTCGAAGCTAAATCAAAGTGTTGATCTGTTTCGATAAAGCGATCTCCTTTATCCTGATGAAACATTTCCTGATGGGAGGGGTCTCTTCAGGATGATGACGCCCCCCCATCCACAGCTGATGTAATGAATCAAAGGGCTGAGGTGGGTGTGGAGGGCGTGTCCTCACCTGTAGTGATCCACCTGGTTGATGACGAGGATCTTGTGGCGGATCTTCTTCTTGTTGAGGAACGTGTGCATGTAGGGAACGAACTCCAGCAGCTCCTCGAAGCGTTCTCTGAAGGGGACGATGAGCGCCAGTTTGTGCGGCCCCCAGGACGGGTCGTCCGCAGTGGCTTGCCGCCTGACCGACGGCGGGGCAGGGCGGCGGCTGCTGGGGGGGCCGGCCGTCCTCACGCGTGATGGCCGACATGTCGCCCGAACAGCTGAGCTGCAGCCAGAGCAGAGAGACGAGCAGCAGCACCATGCAGAGGCCGAACAGCTTGTAGACCGTACATTTACCCGACAGGAAGCTGAAACACACACGGGGGCGGGGGAGGTCAGCAGGGTGTTAAAGGACAAAGAGAAGCAGGAGTGTGGACAGGCGGGACCATCTCCAAAAGATAAAACTCAAACAGGAGACCAGTCCAGGATGTTTTACGGTGAAAATAACAAGATGAGAAAAACAAGTTTGACCTTTAACATGAATGAAATGATCAAATACAGAAAACATTAAAGGTGAGAGCACACATGTTCTAATATTTAATATTAAAACATTTAATATTTTCATGTCATCATTAAGAAATGAAGCTCTTTTCCTTTTGTCTGCGTGATGTGGAAACTCTTGTTTATGATGAAACTACAGTCAGAAACACAGTAAATCACATCAACATGCACAGAGACGTTCAAATTTATCATGATTTCCATTTTAGCAGCTGTTAAAATAAATGATCCTGAAGAAGTTTCTCATTTTCATTTTGAATGGAGGATTTTTCATTTGGAAGCAAAACAAACTAAACAAACCACAGACTACAGAAGAAAAAAACTTCATCATCAAGAGCAGCTGTGTTAGACGGCGACGTCAGTGTTTATTCTCACTCCGACACAAACAGTCTCAGTTTTTGAACATTTTCATGCAGCATCAAATTTTCAGGTATTTATAAAGTTTTATTCTTATCGCTGCAGCAAGTAATCCATTAATTGATCAGTTGATCTACAGAAAATAAATTAATCATAATCAACAGATCATGCCGTTGTCCAGCTGTTCTCCTGCTGCAGCTCCACTGTGATCTTTTTCTTTTCAGATCATCATAAACTGAATACGTTTTTATTCTGTTGGAAAAAAGAATACGTCACTTTGAACTCTGAGAAAAGCGTGACGGATATTTTCAGACTAAACTAATAAAAAGAATCACGGATGAATGAATTATTATTATGTCCTCAACAGATATATCTATCTATCTATATCTATATCTATCTATATCTATCTATATATATATATCTATCTATATATCTATATCTATCTATATATCTATATATATATATGAGAGCATTTAGACGTGAACGCAGCATCAAACATCCTCCTGATTCATGCAACAAACTGGAAAACAGGCAGAGATTCTCAAACTGAGCCTCAGCTCATCATTTCATAAATGTCCAGCTCGAGAATAAACTCAAACTTTTCTGCAGAACAAATCTGATAGTTTGTTTCTGTTTTATGAAGATAAACAGTTTGTTTGATTGCCTTCAGACTTCAGCCTCAAACTGACGCAGCAAAATAAAATATATTTATCATTAAAAACATACTCATCATTAAAAACATATTTATCAGGATCAACACACAGAAAACCTGGAAGTCAATGCAGCACAAATAAGGTGTTTTTTATATTTAATCTGTTTAAGTACTTTAAAATGTTTAAAATGTTTACACTACCCCCCCTCCATAAAACGCCCCCTGCAGGTCCGCGGGCCGCAGTTTGAGAAGCTGTGATGGACTCACTTCTGTTGATGAACTTTAGAGAGCGCGAGTCTTCAGAGAGAGAAACAACAGGAAGTTTACTAAAGATCAGAGAGTAAACAAACAAACAAACAAACAAACTGACCGGCTCTTCTCCTCTTTGAAGTAGAGGACGGGCTTCCTCCTGGAGGAGTACATCATCTTCACTCTTCAGGACCAGGACCAGGACTTCCACAGACCAGAACCCGGCCAGGACCTCTTAAGACCAGGACCAGGACCAGCACCTCCTCTGACCTGAACCTCCTTAGAGCAGGATCAGGACCTCCTCATACCAGGACCTCTTCAGACCAGGACCTCCTTCATGTCCCCCATGCTAACTGGCCTCCGGTCGGGGCCGGTCTGTAGTGGATCAGGCTCTGCCGGCCCCCTTCAGTCCGCCTGGACACGTAGCATGAAGCGGTGAGTCGGTCCGCCGCTCCGGGTCAAACTGCAGCTTCTGTTCCGGCCTCCGGAGCCTCAAAACGGACAAAGAAAGAAGAACCGGAGCAGAACCGACCGGAGAAACCTTACCGATCAATGACCGCTCATTTATCGATCACTAATCGATCATCTAACGGAGCGAGGAAAACACACAGGAGGCGTTTGTAATACTGTCCAACTGGGAAATGAGTCCGAAGGCCAACAACGGCAGTTAGGAAGAAAGGTTCCTACTGCTTTAAATAACACTGTAAAAATACGCTGCTAAAATACTCTTTAATACTAATACTGCACTGTAAAAATACTCTTTATAAATACTCTTTAATACTAATACTGCACTGTAAAAATACTCTTTATAAATACTCTTTAATACTAATACTGCACTGTAAAAATACTCTTTATAAATACTCTTTAATACTAATACTACACTGTAAAATACTCTTTATAAATACTCTTTAATACTAATACTGCACTGTAAAAATACTCTTTATAAATACTCTTTAATACTAATGCTGCACTGTTAAAATACTCTTTATATCTCAGTACTTGTACTAAGAAGTAAAAATACTTTTTAGCACTAATACTACACTGTAAAAATGCTGTTTAGTACTAATCCACACTTTACAAATAAATACTTCAAGTATTCTCTGCAGTAAAATGTCCCCTGTGGTCCCCCTGGGTTTAGTCGTGTAAAATAATTTGTACCTTTCTTTTGAAAGGTGCTGCATATGCTGTTTCTTCTTCTTCTTCTTCTCTTCTCTTATTAACTAAAGTAAATGAAATAAACTCTGCAGCACCATAATTACAAAGAATTGTTACAAAATTCAGATGTACTGAGAAAAAAGAAATGGTGGAATGAGCTCATGAAATAACAAATATGTGTATGTTTTTTAATATTAAAAATACATACATAAGACATATGGGCATCAGTGGTGGCTTTACTTGTAAAATTTGCTCCAACATGAACCTGTTGCAACATTAAAATGCTTTTTTTCATACGAATGTCAAAAATAAATGACACTGACAGTTTGTCTAAATACAACATTCAACAAATGAGTTTTACTAGTAATGGAGTATTTTTAAACTGAAATATTGCTAAAGTAATGGATCAAAGTACTTCTACAGTACACACAGTACATGCGGCCTTTTCAAACAAAACCAAGAATTTAATCAGTGAGCATAAAAATACAGAAATCATTTGTTTCCACTCAATCAATACTTAAGAAACCAGGCATAATTATTTTTAACTTTAATACTTTATTAAATTCTCTTTTGATCACATTTCTTTATTTGAAATATTTTTCTTCAAAATAAAATGTATTTACAGCTCATAAAAAAACTCCTAAAAGTAACTTTATAAACTGTTTCAGTGGAGAAAATGACAAGAATAAAAGAAACTGCATCAATTTTTTAAACCAAATGTGACAAAACTTTATTTCGAGTGCAATTTTAGACAGATTGCACATGGACAGAATCTCTCTAAAATAAAATAAATTTAAGCCCCTCTTCCAGCCTAAACCAACTGATTTAACTTCTAACCCATGAAAACCTTTCTGAAATCTACCAGCAACATAAAAGTGTTGAACACAAACCACCAGAAAAGAGAAGGAATAAAACTTAACAGCAGGAGAGGGGGAAAAATAAAAATAAAAACTGCCTGAATGACGACGTTTAACATCTGCCGTCTTTCTCAAAAGCTTCTTTAAGACCCGACAACCACCAGATGTTTTCAGCAGGGAGCAGAAAGTTGTTCTGTTCGAGTCTAAAATGATATTTCTTTAAAAGAGGAGAAACAACACATGAAAACAAAGAGAGATTCACACAGGGGGCGTCTCCGGCAGTGTTGGAGCCAAAAGATGCAACTAACAAACACCAGTTTGTCTAATCTTACAGGATTAAAGGACGCCTCAAGATCAAAAGCTCCTTTCCGTCCAGAGAGATTCAGGTACTACAAAACAAGAACTGAAAATCCCGTCTGAACGCTCCTGTTTGTGTTTCCACCCCTGGCAGAATAAAATCATGATGGCGGCGTTTGAGCGCTGCCAAATGATTGATACAAGAAGATTCAGAATATTCTTTCTATGCTTTCATCAGCAAACCAACAGCAAGCCAGAATCAGGTTAACAAACATACATTCAGTTTGGACACAGTAAAAATGTTGATTCACTCGTACGCAGTAACAGAAAGTCATTTGGTTGGATTTCACTGAGCCGGGCTGGAAAAAGAAAAGAGGAATGTGACACGATCAAAAACAAACTGCATCTGAGAGCTGAAAGCAACATCAGCAACAAACATTTCCACCTCGACAGCACTTTGATCAATATTTCACCTCAGAAATGAAGAAGACTTCTCCCAACTACACATTATACTTTACACATCTGTACACCTGAATGGCTTTATATAATGTGAATTTAGTCATGTGGAAACTGTTTTTTCTTCCTTGTTGTTCAATTGAAGAAAAATCTACTTTGTATGGTGTTTAAATCAGAGTGGGTGTTGGGACTGTCAGAAATCATCTGCTGACAATATTCTCTGATACACTCTAAACTAAAGTTCAGGTGTGTGTGATGGCTGCCACACAAATCTGTTCTCTGCAGCGCCAGCGTCCTCAGAAATAACCACCATGATGAATCCCATGAACAGTGGAAACTGTTTCTACATGCATGACTCTGAACACCTCAAACACCTCGAGTGGCCAGTAACTCGTCACAATCTCATCACAGTGAGTTAGAAGGAAAAAAAAGGACAGATTATTGAAAAAACACATGAAACACAAAGATGTAGACGGGCTCGTTCCTTTCTTCTTCTGGTTCTAGTTTTGAGGTGTCAACAGGATGAATCAGTGAAGAAGAAAATCTATCCGGGTAATAAATAGAGTTGTCACATTTCCCTGATAGTCTACTGCAAATATGGGGGGGTCATTACAAACAGGGCTGACGAAGAAAACAGTATATAATCTAAAGATGTTGTTTTCAAGCTGAATGTTGCAGCTGGATTTCTCTGCGTCCTGTCTCCTCTGCAGTTTTTCTTCCAACAGCAGCGACCGCCGCCGCTCAGTACTGCATCGATCAGTAGAGACCAAACACACACTCACACAGGTAGCAGCACACACACACACACACACACACACAGACTCTCACTCTCCTCCAGGAGAAGAGTTACACCAGTTTCTTGGCCTCGAAGAAGCTCTTGAGGTGTCTCATCTGCCAGATGCCGATGGCCACCAGGATGAGCGTCTGGACGATGGACCACCAGAGGACTCGCTGGTTGGTGCTCTCGCTGGTCTGACGGAAACGCTCCTCACGGTACTGAGAGAGGACAGACAGACGGACAGCAGAGGGCGCTCAACTACTGTGGACATGTCACATTACTGCTCAGTGATAAACTTCCTCTTCCTCTAACAAGTTCATTCTGTGCCTTGTTAAAATAAACATGTCAAAGATGAACACACAGATAAACTTCAAACTGTCACAACATGAATGACCTCACAAGAGTTCGTAAACTCTGGACCTTCTCTGTAGGTGACCTCTGGCTAAAAGACTGACCCTCTGGTAGTTCTGCTCCTTCTGGATCTGGTCCACCTGCTCCACCAGCTGTCGGACTCTCAGCTGCAGCTCCGTCAGTTTGTCTTTGGCAGCGATCTCGGCATAGTTGTTGGCGTGTTCGCCCACCTGGATGTCCAGGTGAACCCTCTGAAACACAAGTTCAGCAGTGAGTACTGAAGCAGTATCATCTGAATATAAAGTACTTTCTGGTTATTTGGTCATGATAACTAATAAAACTCATTTCCTCACCAGCATGCCGCCGGCGAACAGGGAGAACTTGGAGGAGTTGGAGTGCAGACAGATCTGATGTTCTCCAGGTGTGTGTGATGTGAAGGTGAATCTTCCCTCTGAGCCGTACTGCCGAGACAGAATCACCTGAAAGGAGAAAACAAACCAGTCAAGACCTGCTGAACTCGGGCTGATGATACTCTCTATTCTTCAGTCTGTTTGTTCACCTTGTCATCAGGATCTTTGACTTCCACAAACATCCCCAGGCCCTGAGTGGCCGGCAGGTACTCTTCTCTCTGTTTATCATACAGCTGAGTCCGATAGTTACCTGAAGAGAGACGCATATGAGTCGTGTTAAACTTTTTCATTTCTTCATTCCTCAGTTATTAATCTCAATCCAATGTTCATTTGACAGCATTTTCAGATTTATCAGAACCATCAAGTCTGACAGATGTGATCAGAAGCTCTGAGAAATAAAGTACATAGACTTTTCATTTTAAATAATTTTCACACACACACTAAACTAACAGGCACAATGATAAAAAAGATAGAATACTAATATCAATAAAAAGGTGAGACCTAAATTATTTAAAAAAACAGAGTTTAACAGACAGCTAACAGTTGGCCGATTAGCTAAAGTTGGAGAGCTAACTTTAGCATTAGCCTTCAGCTTCCTCCCCATCTCACTGCTCCCCCCTAAAGACTCTCACCGATGATCATCGTCTCGTCCGGGATCTCCTCGATGAAACATTTCTTCTCGGTCTCTCCGATGTGGAAGTATAAAGAGGTGACGGAGCCGAAAACGTTCAGCAGTAAGACTGACAACAAGCTAACAGGCGCCATGTTGCTACCGGGAAGGAGCTTCACTGAGGCTGCGCAGACACTGCAGTGCCACGTCAACCAGCGCACGGCTCCGGCCAATCAGCGCACAGAATGAGGTGGCCAGGTGTTGTAGTTCTTTGAACTTTGAGCTATTTCCCGCCAATCAGCGCACAGGATGAGGCGGCCGGTTGTTGTAGTTTTTTATATGACACATTAATGAAGCTGCACAGCGCTAAATAATGTAAATAAAGAAAATAAAGTACCGACGACATTAATCTGTTGATTATAAACGAATAATACAATTATATTATTATTCTTACCTTGGGATTTTGAATTATATTTAAGTAGTATTTTGTAGTTTTACTTAAATAACATTTTGAATCCAAGACTATTACAGAGCTTTGCTACTTTTGCTTTAATAGTAGTAATCTGGTATTAATAGTAAGTAGTATTAATAGTAATAGTGTAGTATTAATAGTAATAGTGAGTAGTATAGTAACAGTGAGTAGTAATAATAGTGTAATAGTAATAGTATTATAGTAATAGTGAGTAGTATTAATAGTAATAGTGAGTAGTATTAATAGTGAGTAGTATTAATAGTAATAGTAGTAATATTAATAGTAATAGTGAGTAGTATTAATAGTAATAGTGAGTAGTAATAATAGTGATAGCATTAATAGTAATAGTGAGTAGTATTAATAGTAACAGTGAGTAGTAATAATAGTGAGTAGTATTAATAGTAATATTGAGTAGTATTAATGGTGAGTAGTGAGTAGTATTAATAGTAATAGTGAGTAGTATTAATAGTAATAGTGAGTAGTATAATAGTGATAGTATTAATAGTGAGTAGTATTAATAGTGAGTAGTATTAATAGTAATAGTGAGTAGTATTAATAGTAATATGAGTAGTATTAATGGTGAGTAGTATTAATAGTAATAGTGAGTGAGTAGTAGTATAATAGTGAGTAGTATAGTATAGTGTATAGTGTATAGTAGTATTAATAGTAGTATATGGTGGTGTATAGTGGTAGTGTTAATGTAGTGTGGTGGTGGTGTGTGGTGGTGGTAATGGTGAGTGGTGGTGGTGGTGGTGATGGTGGTGGTGGTAATGGTGGTGGTGGTGTGTATGGTGTGGTGGGTGGTGGTGGTGGTGTGGTAATGGTGGTGGTGAGTGAGTATTGGTTGGTGGTTAGTGGTGGTGGTGGTGGTAGTGGTGGGGTGGTGGTGGTGGTGGTGGTGGTGGTGTAGTATGGTGTGGTGGTGGTGGTAGGTGGTCATTTATGGTGGTGGGTGGTAATGGTGTGGTGGTATGGTGGTGGTGGTGTAGTGTATGGTGGTATGGTGGATTGTTATGTGGTGGTGGTGTGGTAGTGAGTGAATGTGTGGTGGTGGTGTGGTGTGTGGTGGGTGGGTAGTGTGTGTGTGGTGGTGTGGTGGTGGTGGTGGTGGTGTGTGTAATGGTGGTGGTGGTGGTGGTGGTGGTGAGGTGGGTGGTGGGTGTGGTGGTGGTGAAATGTGGTGGTGGTGGTGGTGGTGGTGTGTGGGGTGGTGTGTGGTGTGTGTGGTGGTGTGGTGGTGGTGGTGTGGTGTGGTGGTGTGTGGTATTGTGGTTGGTGTGGTGGTAGGTGTGGTGATAGTGAGTATGGTGTGGTGTGGTGGTGGTAGTGTTAATATGGTGGTGGTGTTAATGGTGATGGTGGTGGTGGGTGGTGTTATGGTGTAATGATTATGTAATATGGTGGTGTATGGTGGTGGTGGTATGATGGTGGTGGTGTATGGTGGTGGTGGTATTAAGTGAAGTGAATATGTGGTGGTGGTGTGTAATATGTGGTGGTGTGGTATGTGTGGTGGTGGTATGTAATGGGTGTAGTAAAGTATGGTGGTGGTGTTATGGTGTGGTGGGATATGGTGGTGGTATTGGTGTATGGTATATTGGGTGGTGTTAGTGGTGTGGTGGTGGTGGTGTATGGTGGTGAGGTGGTGGTGGTAATGAGTACTGTGTATTGGTGATGTGTGGTAATGTAGTGGTGTAATGGTAGTAGTGGTGTATTAATGGTGTGTGTAGTAGTGGTGTGTATTATGGTAGTAGTATGTATTGTGTATGGTGTAGATAGTATAATAGTATGGTGGTGGTATTAGTGAGTAGTAAATTAATAGTAATGGTGAGTAGTGATAATAGTTGAGTGAGTATTATATGAGTATTATATAGTAATAGTGAGTAGTAGTTAATAGTAATAGTGAGTAGTATTATATGGTGAGTAGTATTAAGTAGTAGTAAGTAGTATTTATAGTAGTGTAAGTAGTATTAATAGTAGTAGTAGTGAGTAGTATTTAATAGTGAGTAATAGTGAGTAGTATTATGAGTAATAGTGAGTAGTATTAATATTAGTGATAGTAATAGTGAGTAGTATTAATAGTGAGTAGTATTAATAGTGAGTAGTATTAATAGTGAGTAGTATTATTAATAGTGAGTAGTAATATTAATAGTAATAGTAATAGTGAGTAGTATTTATAGTAATAGTGAGTAGTATTAATAGTAATAGTGAGTAGTATTAATAGTGAGTAGTATTAATAGTAATAGTGAGTAGTATAATAGTAGTAATAGTGAGCAATAGGTAATAGTGAGTAGTATTAATAGTAATAGTGAGTAGTAATAATAGTGAGTAGTATTAATAGTAATATTGAGTAGTATTAATGGTGAGTAGTATTAATAGTAATAGTGAGTAGTATTAATAGTGAGTAGTATTAATAGTAATAGTGAGTAGTAATAATAGTGTAGTAGCATTAATAGTAATAGTGAGTAGTATTAATAGTGAGTAGTATTTATAGTAATAGTGAGTAGTATTATAGTAATAGTGAGTAGTAGTATTAATAGTGAGAGTAGTAGTAGTATTAATAGTAATAGTGAGTAGTATTTATAGTAATAGTGAGTAGTATTAATAGTAACAGTGAGTAGTAATAATAGTGTAGTATTAATAGTAATATTGAGTAGT